>PVJI01025248.1:0-20746 GCA_004026765.1 Micronycteris hirsuta | reverse complement strand
GGGGGAGAGAGTGGGAATGGGGCACAGAACAAGTAGCATAAATGGGAGGTAGACAACAGACAAGGGGAGGTTAGAACAGTGTAGGAAGTACAGGAGCAGAAGGACTTATGTGTATGACCTATGGACAAAACTAAAGGGAGGAGAAAGGCGGGGTAAGGGGGTGGGGGGAAAGAAGGGGGGAAGTGGGGCAACTGTAACAGCATAATCAATAAAATATAGTAAAAAAAATAGTGTGGAGATAGGATCTGAATTTGTTTCATGAATGATAAAATTTTTAAAAATAAAAACAAGGTCAAGTTAGTGATACATCTCAACTTATATATACGGGTCTGAAAAATACTTATTTCAACTGAAATTTTATTGCAACAATAAAATCAAGAATACATTCTCTACTAAAAAAAAAAAAAAAAGAAGACACATTCATCCAAACTGGTAAGCTGGGCAGAGCCGGGCGAAGAGAGCCGCAGTGAGCCAGGCAGCGAAAGCTTGCTGCGAGCCAGTGGAGAAAGAACGTGGCCAGACCGCGGTTTACAGAGTGATACTGGCAACACTGCAGCTGCCGGGAGAGACACGCGGCGGGTGTGCCTGACCAAAATGTGGCCAGCACCTGGCCCTCCCAGACCAAGCAGACTGAGACTGGTGGACCAGGCGGATCCTCGTTCAAGTGCAGACAAACCTGGAGGAAAAGCAGGGAGTGGAGCAGATGGCAAATCTCATCAATGCAGGGAAATAAAACCTCAAACCACCGACTGAAAACACCTGTAGGGGTTGAGGGGGTGGCGGGAGTACCTCCCGGCCTCACAGGAGAGTTCATTGGGATGACCCACAGGGACTTGGAACTGTGCAGGCCCATCCACCAACCCCAGAGCCAGCACAGAAGGACCCAACTTGCTTGTGGGTGGCAGTGTAAGTTCGGAGAGCGGAGCAAGCACCGTTGTTCTCTCAGGACCCGCCCCCACAGGCTGCATCACAACACAGCATTTCCCCGCCCAGGTGAACACCTAAGGCTCCACCCCTTAAAGTAACAGGCACACTGAGGAAAAAAAAGGCCAAAGTGAAAGAACAGATAAAAGTTGCAGAAAAATCACAACTAAGCAACCAAGAGATAGCTAACTTACCAGATGCACAGTTCAAAACACTGGTAATCAGGATGCTCACAGGATTGAAAGAAAAATGGTCGAAATTAGTTGAACAAGTGAAGGATAATATAAAGAAAATGAGGAGAAATCTGCAGGGAACCAATAGGGATGAGAAGGAAACTGGGACTCAAATCAATGGAGTGGACCAGCAGAAAGAAAAAAAAACACCCATCTAGAAAAGAATGAAGAAACAATAATTCCAAAAACTGAGGAGAGGCTCAGGAACCTTCAGGATATCCTTAAACGTCCCAACATCCGAGTCATAGGGGTGCCAGAAGGAGAAGAGGAAGACCAAGGGATTGAAAGCTTATTTGAACAAATAATGATGGAGAACTTCCCCAAGCTGGTGAAGGAAACAGACTTACAGGAAGTCCAGGAAGGTCAGAGAGTCCCAAAGAAGTTGGACCCAAAGAGGAACACACCAAGACACATCATAATTACATTACCCAAGATTAAAAATAAGGAGAGAATCCTAGAAGCAGCAAAAGAAAAGGAGACAGTTACCTACAAAGGAATTCCCATAAGACTGTCAGCTGATTTCTCAAAAGAGACCTTGCAGGCAAGAAGGGGCTGGGGAGAAGTATACCAAGTCATGAAAGGCAAGGACCTACATCCAAGAATACTCTATCCAGCTAAACTTTCATTTAGAATGGAAGGGCAGAAAAAGTGCTTCTCAGATAAGGTCAAGTTCAAGGAGTTCATCATCACCCAGCCTTTATTGTATAAAATGTTAAAGGGATTTATATAAGGTATGGAGGGATATCAACAGTGGGGTGGTAGGGGGAGGGGGGAAGGGGCAGAGAATAAGTAGCATAAACAGTAGGTAGAAAACAGACAGGGGGAGGTTAAGAATAGTATAGGAAATGTAGAAGCCAAAGAACTTATGTGTATGACCTATGGACAAAAACTAAAGGTTGGGGAATGGGGGGATATGGGGGGAAAAGGAATAAAGGGGGGAAAATGGGACAACTGTAATAGCATAATCAATAAAATATATAAAAAAAGAAGAAGAAAACAGATGAATAGGTATAAAGAATAAAATGGGAATAAATATGTACTTATTAATAATGACTTTAGTGTCAATAGCTTAAATGATTAGAGAATCAAAAGACATAAGGTAGCTAAATGGATAATAAAATAAGACCCATATATATACTATCTACAACAGACCCACCTCAAAACAAAAGTTATACCCACACTGGAAGGAAAAGGATTTTTAAAAAATATTGTATGCAAATAGAATTTTTTAAAAAGAAGGAAAACAATACTTACGTGAGATAAAATATGCCCTTAGGACTTCTGGCTAACATGGAGGCAGAGGTAGGTACACTCTGCCTCCTCACACAACCTAAAGAAGGACAAAAACAGATTTAAAAACAAAAAACAACAAAAACTACCAAAAAATCTAACTGTATGGAAGTCCCAACAACCAAGGAATTAGAGAAAAAAACATTATCCAGACCAGTAGGAGGGGCAGAAATGGGCAGCCAGGGTGAACAGGACACCCAGCAAGGCGGTTGCTGGAGGACTGGGCAGTCCTACATTTGCATGTGGATAAACTGGGAGGAGCAAGACAGGGGAGCAAGACAGACCAAGAAACCCAGGCTTCCAGTGTGGGAAAAGAAAGGCTCAAAACCTCTGACTTAAAAAACCTGTGGGGGTTGCAAGGGAAGGAGAAACTTCCAGCCTCACAGGAGAGTTCATTGGAGAGAACCACAGGGTCCTAAAATGTACACAAACCCACCCACCTGTGAATCAGCACCAGAAGGGTCCAGTTTGCTTGTGGATAGTGGGGGAAGTGACTGAAAGCCAGCCAATAACCCAGCACGTGGCATTTTTCCCTCTCAGATCCCTCTCCCACATACAGTGCCACAACTGAGCTAAGTGGGTTGCCCCTCCCTGGTGAATACCTAAGGCTCCACCCCTTACAATGTTATAGGTGCTCCAAGACAAAGAAATATGACCCAGATGAAAAAAAAGATCAAAACCCCAAAAATAGAACTAAGGGATGAGGAGATAGCCAAACTATCACATGCAGAGTTCAAAACACTGGTAATAAGGATGCTCATAGAAATGGTTGAGTATGGTCACTAAATAGAGGAGTAAGTGATGGCTATGCAAAGGGAAATAAAGAAAATTATACAGGGAACCAACAGTGAAGGGACATCAACTGGGACTCAAACCAATGATTTGCAACAGAAGGAAGAAATAAACATTCATCTAGAACAAACGAAGAAATGAATTCAAACAAATGAGGTGAGGCTTAGGGAAACTCCAGGACAACTTTAAACGTTCCAACATCTGAGTCATAGGGGTGCCAGAAGGAGAAGAGAGAGACCGAGAAATTGAAAACTTATTTGAAAAAACAATGAAGCAAAACTTCCCCAATCTGGCAAAGGAAATAGACTTCCAGGAAGTCCAGGAAGCTCAGAGAGTCCCAAAGAAGTTGGACCCAAAGAGAAACACACCAAGACACATCATAATTACATTATCCAAGATGAAAAATAAGGAGAGAATCCTAGAAGAAGCAAGAGAAAAGGAGACAGTTACCTACAAAGGAATTCCCATAAGACTGTCAGCTGATTTCTCAAAAGAGACCTTTTGGGCAAGAAGGGGCTGGAAAGAAGTGAACCAAATCATGAAAGGCAAGGACCTACAGCCAAGAATACTCTATCCAGCAAAACTTTCATTTAGAATGGAAGGGCAGATAAAGTGCTTCTCAGATAAGGTCAAGTTCAAGTTCATCATCACACAGCTTTTATTATATGAAATGTTAAAGGGATTTAGATAAGGCATGGAGGGATATCAACAGGGGAATGGGAGGGGGAATAGGGGAAAGAAGTACAGAGAAAAAGTAGCATAAATGGTAGGTAGAAAACAGACAGGGGGAGGTTAAAAATAGTATAGGAAATGTAGAAGCCAAAGAACTTATGTGTATGATCCATGGACAAAACTAAAGGGCAGGGAATGGTGGGGGGTGTGGGGCAGAAGGGAATAAAGGGGGGAAATGGGACAACTGTAATAGCATAATCGATAAAATACATTAAAATAAATAAATAAATACTTCAAAAAATAGAAAAACTAGAAACAAAAAAATCTTCCAAAACTAAATCAGGAAGAATCAGAGAATCTGAATAGACAGATTACAACTAATAAAATTAAAGCGGTAAGAGAAAAACTCCAAACAAACAAAAGCTATGGACCAGATGGCTTTCACAGGTAAATTTTATCAAACATTCAAAAAAGAACTAACACCTATCCTTCTTAACCTATTCCAAAAAATTCAAGAGGAAGAATGACTCCCAAGCTCACTTTAGTAGGCCAAAATCAAAGTCACTACAAGAAAAGAAATGTATAGGCCAATAGATGTGATGAACGCAGTTGCTCAAATCCTAAACAAAATATTATCAAACCATAGGCAGCAATATATTAAAATCATACACCATGATCAGGTGTGATTTATTCTAGAAATTCAAGGTTGGTATATTACCTGCAAATCAATAAATGTGAAACATCACATAAACAAAATGAAGGGTAAAAATCACGTGATCATATTAATAGATCCTGGAAAAGCATTTGATAAAAATCTATCACCTATATGATTAAAAAAAAAACAGCTAAGGGAACATACCTAAAAATAATAAAGACTATAGATGACAAACCCACAGACAACATCATACTCAATGGGCATTAACTAAAAATGTCTCCATTCATCAGGAACAACATAGGGATATCTGCTTTCACCGCTCTTCAACATAGCACTGGAATTTGTAGCCACAGCAATCAGCAAGAAGAAATAAAAGCCATCCAAACTGGAAAGGAAAGAGCAAAACATATTTGCAGAATATGATACTTTATATAGAGAACCCTCAATATTCCACTAAAAATCTGCTAGAAATGATAAATGAACTCAGTAAAGTAGTGGAACACAAAATAAATATTCAGAAATTCATTGCATTTTTATAAACCAATAATAAACTTTTCAAAAGGGAACTGAAGAAAACAATCCCATTTATAATTGTTTCCAAAAGAATAAAATAACTAGCAATAAATCCAAACAAGGACATAAATGACCTGTACTTGGCCCTGGCTGGTGTAGCTCAGTTGATTGAGCATGGACCTACAAATTAAAGGGTTGCCAGTTCGATTCCCAGACAAGGTACATGCCTGAGTTGTGGGCCAGGTCCCTGGTGGCGGAGCACGGAAGAGGCAACCACACATTGATATTTCTTTCCCTCTATTTCTCCCTCCTTCCCTCTCTCTCTAAAAATAAATAAATAAAATCTTTTTAAAAAAACACCTGTACTCAGATAATTATAAGACACTGAAGAATGAAATTGAAGAAGATACAAATAAGTGGAAGCATATACCATGTTCATGGACAGGAAGAATTAACATCATTAATATGTCCATACTACCCAAAGCAATCTATAAATTCAATGCAATTCTATCAAGATACCAATGGCACATTTCCAAGAACTAGAAAAAATATTCCAAAAATTTATATGGAAATACAAAAGACCCACAGTGATCTTGAGAAAGATGAACAAAGTTGGAGGAATCATGCTGATATCAAACAATACTACAAGACCATAGTAATCAAAACAACATGGTACTGGCATAAAAACATATAAACCAATGGAACAGAATTGAGAGCCCAGAAATAAACCCACGTCTTTAACCCAGAGTCAGTATTTAACAAAGTAGGCAAAAATATACAATGGGGTAAAGATAGTCTACTTAATTAATGGTGTTGGGAAAATTGGACAGATGTATGCAAAAAAAATTAAAGTACACCACTTTCTTACACTGCACACAAGAATAAACTCAAAATGGTTTAGACTTAAATGTTAGACTCAAAGCCATAAAAATCCTAGGAGAAAAATCTCAAACATTTAAAGTAGCAATAGTTTTCTGATATAAATTCTTGTGCAAGGAAAACAAAAGAAAAAATTTAAAAAATGGGTCTACATCAAACTAAAAAGTTTTTGCACAGCAGAGAAAACCATCAACAAAATGAAAAGACAATCCATTAAATAGTAAAACGCATTCATCAATGACATACCTGATAAGGAGTTAATATCCGAATTTTATAAAGAACTTATATAACCACACCAAAATGAACAATCTAACTTAAAAAATGAGCAAAAGCCTTCCAGCCAAGATGGAGGCAAAGGTACATATGCTTCACTTCCTTGCACAACTAAAAGAAGGGTAACAACAAATGTGAAAACAAAGAACCAGAACTGCCAGAAATTCAAACACTATGGAAGTCTGACAACCAAGAAGTTGAAGAAGAAACATTCATCCAGACTGGTAGGAGGGGCAGAGATAGGAAGCCAGTGCAGAGAGGATGCATGGTAAGGCAGCAGCTGGCAGACTGGGCAGTTCCACATTCATGTGTGGATAAGCCAAGAGAAACAACTGGGGAGTGAGACAGACCACACAACCCAGGGTTCCAGCATGGGAAACTAAACCCTCAAAGCCTCTGGCTGCAAAAATCTGTGGGAGTTGTGGCAGCAAGAGAAACCCCCTGTCTCACAGAAGAGTCTATTACAGGGGCCCACGGGATCCTAGAACATACAAAAGTCCACTCACTCAGGCAGCACCTGAAAGGGCACAATCCACTTGTGGGAAGCGGGGAAAGTGACGGAAAACCAGCCTGAGAACTGAACAAGCATCATTGTCCTCTCTTGGACCGCTCCCTGATATACAGTGCCACAACTCAGCAAAGTGGTTTGCCCCAACCAGGCAAATACATAATGCTCCGCCCCTTACAATATTACAGGTGCACAGAGACAAAGAAATATGGCCCAAATGAAAGAACAGAATTCCAGAAAAAAAATTAAGCAACGAGGAGATAGTCAACCTGTCAGGTGCAGAGTTCAAAACACTAGTAATCAGGATGCTCACAGAAATGGTTGAGTATGGTCACAAAATAGAGGAAAAAGTGAAGGCTATGAAAAGAAAAATAAAGAAAAATGTACAGGGAACCAACAGTGAAGGGACATCAACCAGGACTCAAACCAACGATTTGCAGCAGAAGGAAGAAATAAACATTCAACTAGAACAAAATGAAGAAATGAGAATTCAAACAAATGAGGTGAGGCTTAGGGAACCTCCAAGACAACTTAAAACGTTCCAACATCTGAATCATAGGGGTGCCAGAAGGAGAAGAGGAAGAGCAAGGAATTGAAAACTTATTTGAAAAAAACAATGAAGCAAAATTTCCCCAATCTGGCAAAGGAAATAGACTTCCAGGAAGTCCAAAAAGCTCAGAGAGTCCCAAAGAAGTTGGATCCAAGGAAGTATACACCAAAGCACATCATAATTACATTACCCAGGATTAAAGATAAAGAGAGAATCTTAAAAGCAGCAAAAGAGCCCTCCAGGCTGGAGTTGCTCAGTGGATTGAGCTCAGGCTGCAAACCAAAGGGTCCTGAAACCCCCAGGTACAGAAAAAGGGGGGTCTTTCATCCAGCCCCTCCCCCCATTTGTTCTGTAACAGTTTTTGGCGAGCCAGCCAGGAGTATATTTGCTCTGTAACAGTTTTTGGCGACCCAGATGGGACGAATTTAATAATTACCCGTCTGTAACAGTTTTTGGCGAATGTGGCAGGATTATAATTGCCCGTTCTGTAAGAGTTTTTGGCGACCGCGGCAGGACAATAAAGGACGATTAAATTGCCCATGGCAGACCGACCCCCTCAGGTGTGGGAGAGTGCTCCGCATTCCTCTTGAGGGCATCGGTCGCCTACTCACGCCTGGAAAGGTGAAAAGGAAACGAAACGGGAAGGGGAGCAGAGACATGAAAGTGTTTTGGTTAGAAAATTTGTTTTCTGAGTACTGTTTCGGAATAATGGAGTTGGAATGGTGGTCAATAGCTAGAGAAGCACCTGGTTTTTATGCCAACTGTATTCTTCTTGTTCTGAATTTTGTCGTGCTTTGTTGGAATAGTATAAATTGTTCCAAGCAGGTTCCTGAGTGGAGCCCACTGGGTAGGATTCTAAAGGATTGGGAAAGCTACTGCATTAAGTCCACGTACAAGGAACCCTTGTGTAAGCAGTTATTGATGTATTACTGTAACACTGTGTGGCCTACTTATGTTTTGAGTGATAAGCTGAGGTGGCCTGTGAATGGCTCCTTGAGTTACTGCATCATTTCGAGATTGAAACAGTATTGCCGATGGTGGGAACTTTCGGAAGAACTCCAGTATCTAAATGCATTTATAATATTACACAATAACCTTATGACAGAGAAGCATGTAATGGTACAAAAGGAAAAGGAGGTCTCAAAACCCCTCCCTGATAGTAGTACACAGGAGGAGAGGGATAATGAGGAGATAAACATTATTAATGCTCTAAACTCAGGGAACGGACCCTCCCAGGTGAAGGGGCCCTTGGTGGGGCCCGCCGTGGCTTCTCCCCCTCTGCAGATGAAGGAAATAAACACCACGTGTTCTCCCCCTCTGCAGGTGGGAGGTGTTTCCTCGGCTCCACCAACCTCCCAGAGGGGAGGGGCCTGCCCAGTCCCCTACTCTCTGCCGGTGGGAGTGGCCTCCATGGGGTTGCCACCCTCACAGGTGGTGGGGGTTAATGCACCTTTGGCCTCACAGGTTGTGGGAGCTGCCACTGCCGTGGTGCCTTCCCCTCCCCAGGTGGTGGCAGGCGCTCTGGTATTGACTCCTCCCATAACCTCCCCTGAAGCAGGGACTTCAAAGCCAACTGTTCCACCTGCTGAGGAATATGTCTCACCCCCCCAAACTCACCAGGGCACCTACTATAACTGGGGGGCCTCCAAAGGAGCAGTCAGCCAATACCCTTTAAGGCGATACCCTATGGGCGGAGTAAATGAAGAAGGCCAGCCCGCTGGCTACTATTGGGCCCATACTCTGTTCTCTACTTCGGACCTACTAAATTGGAGGAATTCCAACCCCTCATATAGGGATGATCCTCAAAAGATGGCAGATCTTATCACCTCTATTTTTGCTACTCACCACCCAAACGGGGCAGACATACAGGCCCTCCTGAATATTTTACTAACGGCAGACAAAAGATGATTGATTTTGAATAGGGCTGAACAGGAAGCCCAGCATCTCTGTGACGAGGACAGCCAGGGGATCCTTGACCAAGTTGAGGCAATCCCCTGGGTGGACCCTAACTGGGACCCGAATAGTAGAGGAGGCCTAGCCTCTTTAAAACATTACAGAAGGTGCATACTGGAAGGGCTTAGGAAAGGAGTGCCCAAATAGAGAAGCCTGAATTTAATACAGACTCTTCAGCAGAAGCCAGATGAGAATCCTTCTGAACTCCTAGAAAGGATCTATCAGGCTTATAGGAAATACACTGATGCTGATCCAGAGGCACCAGAAAATGTAAGGATGGTAAATATGACTTTTATTGGACAGAGTGCCCCGGATATCAGGAACAAGCTTCAACATGTAGATGGGGTACTGGGAATGAGTCCCTCCCAGCTGGTGGACATAGCATTTAAAGTCTACAATGCTCGGGAAGCAGGAAAGGCAAAACGGGTCATGGTGTTTTTGGCCCACTACCATGCCAGTGGCAAAAGGGGCTATAAGGAGAAAAAGAAAGGTACAATAGGCATTAATCAATGCGCTTATTGCAGGAAGGAGAGTCACTGGAAGAATGAGTGCCCAAATAGAAAAAGAAAATGTAAGAATAAGAATCCAGAATGATAATGAATGAGGAGGCCCAGGGGCTCCATTGGACATCTCCCGACCTATTACCATTTCCCCACAGGAGCCCTGGGTACAAATGACTGTAGGGAACAAGCCAATTGACTTTCTTGTAGATACGGGAGCTACATAAACTGGAAAAAGAACAATTACTGGCGTGTCTGGCCAGGTACAAAAACAGACATTCCTGCAACCTATGTACAGCATTTAGGGCAAACACTAACCACTTTGCACAAGTTTGCTCATTGCAGATCCGTCTACCCCTCTGATGAACCCCTGCACCTGTTCCAGTCAGGAGACCAAGTCCTACTAAAGACCTGGAAGACTTGAGGCCCTGAACAGCAGCTGTCTGAACAATGGACTGGTCCCCATGTCCTATTAACAACGCATTCCTCCCTGAAGCTGACGGGAATTAAGCCCTGGATTCACCACACATGGGTAAAATGGGCACCACCTAAGGGAAACGCAGACCCTACTGCTGCGGCTGAGGCAGAAAGGGAAAGCTGGACCTGCACTCCGGAGGAAGGTTTGAAATTCCTCTTCTGGAGAAGGACAGCAAACCCCGATACAGAATGACAGTGTTTGTTATTTCATGCAGGAGTTTATAAGGCTAACTGGATTTTTAGCTGCCACATACTGAGTTTAAGTACTAAGCTTAAGTATAGTCCTTCCCAGTGTGGGAAAGGAACAGGGATTAAACATGAAAATTATGGTTAAATCTAAATGGGTAAAACTATGTAGGAAAGATTGTGAAAGCTTAAACCTGGAGGAAAGGAAATCTCAACTACTTGTTTTCTGGTTTTATGGGAATGTGGTTTCAATTTGCTTTTGTTTCTGATCAGAAATCCTCTGTATCTGCAGACCTAGTAAAGTTCAACCTGAAGACCTGCTTGAGGGCACCTGCAGACCTAGTAAAGGTCACCTGTAACCGGTTGGGGAGAATGCCTTTGCCACTAGGAGCCCAGGAAGGGTCGTTTGGGGCTGATGAGCATTTCAGCCTGAGGCAAAGAAGCATGTCTCTGCCAAGAGACTGGGCCTGAAAGAGCATGTCTCTGTGGAGGCACCAGTGGACATGCTGATGCAAGAGAATGCCTCTACCTGTATACTGTTCTTATGAAAAACTGTCTGTTTTGAAAATTGAGGATTCCAAAAAGATTGAAACTTCATATCCCGTAGGAAAATGAACAAGGAAAAGGATTTTCCTTCGCACTTGGTATTTTTCTCCCTACCCGATCCCTTCAGTATTTGGCATTCTGAAAAAGTGAGTAATGACATAGGTTTCTTTGCATAAATCCATTAAGACCAGTTGTCAGTGGTGGTCTTATTTAACCAAGACTTTGACTGGAATATCACACCTAAAGGAGGCATGTCTGGGTTCTGGTCGTCACCAGAAAGCCTTAAGGAACTGGGATTGACTTGCAAATCTAGCAAAAGCCCACAAGAAAAAGCCTGGCACTTTGGTTGGTTGTGTGGTTCGTGGCAATCTTTGCAGGGAAGGAACGAAGTTTGCTTTCCTGAAAGATGGCTAAAAAGGAACCTGTAGGCACAATGAAAGCCTCAAGAATTTGAGTGAAGCAACTGGTACAGGTGAAGCCAGGTGGCAAATGTGTGGTTCTGCTTCTGTGCCCCAAGGGGCGGACTGAGAAGTCAATCTAAAGGTCTCCTATGTGAGTGCCAGCAAAGCGGACTATCCAGGCTGCTCTTGGTGAGTTTATGCAAACAAAAAGTTAAAATTAAAAAGCTGGACTCAAAGTAGTCTCTTTAATAACAATGAGGGTGATCTTAGGAAGAAAAATTGTGGTTCAAGAAAAGTCACAATACTCAGTATTGAACATTGGAATGGCGCAGCTAACTGTCTTAAAAGTATCTTCAATTTACAGTCACGAAGGACCTGTCATATTGCCACTGTTAGATATCATTACAGCAACAGCCTTGCAACAGGATTTCTTCCCAAAAGACAGTCTCACAGGCACAGAAACTGATTTGAAAATTTTTGTGTAAATTAACATGTACTTCCTTCTGTTTTCATAGGGCGTATGCCTGGGACTTCATTATTGGTTGCAATATAGGCCTCACTTAAGAAGCCCATCCTCATCATCACCCCCTAAGACTCAACGGTTTGAAGTAGTTGGGTAGGGGCAGTCTGTGGGCTTCATTTTAAAATTAATTTTCCCTTTTCTGTCCTAAAGGCTTGGACAGAAAGGGCCCAGAAATCTAAAAGGAGAATACGCCAACTCTCCAGTAATGCCATCCCTTGTACACCAAGCCTGCAACTTCCTGGTGACAGCCAACTGACCTGGACTACAGGAAGGACTCCCTCCATGCTGCACCACCCCCTTTCAGGGCACCCCTGACCCAAGAGTAGATAGGACAACGTCCATGTCCAACTGGAAGTAGTTACAAGAAGATGAGACCTTCGTCCATTGTCCTTTATATGATTATAAAGGGGTTGTAAATCTGAAAGGAGGGATTTGTAACAAGGTGCAGCCAGGAGGAGGGCCCCCTAGAGGGAGATAATTGGCCCCACACTAAAAGGCCACACCTGACCTGAATGCTGGCAGCTGTGGCCAATTGTGGGAGGAGCCGGAAATGAGACTCTGGGATTTAAATCCAGGCGGAATGCTGCTTGGAGGGCACTGTCACCGCATGGCTTCTCAGGTGCTTCTTGGGACCACACTGCTTGAGAGGTCTGGCTCCGGCTCTCTCTGCGGCTCTCTTCAGGCTCTAGCTCTTCGGGTCTGTCTCAGGCTTTCTTGGGTCCTTTTTGGGCTACCACACTGCTTGAGAGGTCTCTTCAGGTCTCTCTCGGTCTCTCTCTCTCTCTCTCTTCGGGACCACACAGCTTGAGCGTCTCTACCACACTGTGGCAGTGATTTCCACACGTGTGTAAACACGCAGTCCTGAGAATTTACACGTTTTGAGCACAGCTCCATGTGATTCCTGTGTGAGCAAGTGTGGATCATGTCTGTGGGATGGGAATTCTCTAATAGGAATTTGGCAAAGGTGTATCTTAAAAAATTCTGGCTTGCTGATCCCTGAATATTAACCTGGTCCTGTCTGCCACCAGACATGAATCAACATCCTGATGCCTTGCTAATGAGTAATCCTACCCCTGTTCTGCTTAATCCCATGAATAATCAATCCAATGTAAATGTGTCTTAATGCCTCTAATAAAACCCCCGGCTAAGCAACCCACGAGGTCTTTCTCCCCAAGATGGGCGATGGTGGAGGAGACCCGTGGCCGCCAGATTTCTTCCCCCCACGTGTCTCAGTGTGAGATGTATACATGCAGTTGGTTACGGTCACCCACGGGTTTCGGCTGGGGTGAGATCCCCACGGCACCACACTGCTTGGGACCACGCAGCTTGGGTAAGAGTCAGAGCCACGTGAATAGTTCTGGGAGCCTGTGTAAAATACGGTACCCCAGACTGGGCAGTGGGAGAGGGAAGGACTGTGTGTGTTAAAATAAACAATTCTTTTTAATTCTTTTCCTTTTGAATCTTTCCTTTGGCGGCGGGCAAAACAAACCTGGTAAGGGGAGAAACCACTGGGTACAGAAAAAGGGAGGTCTTTCATCCAGCCCCCCCCATTTTTTCTGTAACAATACTATACAGCCATTAAAAAGAAGGAAATCTTACCCTTTGCAACACTATGGATTGACCTGGAAAACACTATGCAAAGTGAACTAAGCCAGTCAGAGAAAGAAAGATACCATACGATTTCACTCATGTGTGAAATCTAATGAACAAAATGAACTAACATGCAAAATTGAGACAGAATCATAGACAAAGAGCAGGATGGCAACTGTCAGGGAGAGAACTGAATGGGGGGGTGGAGGGATTGAGCAAAAAAGAAAAAAGAGAGAAATAACTCATGCACAAGGACAACAATGTGGTGATTGCCCAGGCGATGGGGATGCAGGAGATAGAAGAAGGTATGGTGGGGAGATAAATGTTGATGGATGGAGACTTGACCTGGGTGTCGAACACACGATATAGTATACAGATGACATGTTGTAGAATTGTGCACCTGAAACCTATATAATTTTATTAACCAGTGTCATCCTAATAAATTCAACGAAAAGGAAAGAATAAAATAAAATGCTAAAACAAACATTAACTAGCCCACTGATCTTGGTTTCTAATGGCCATAAACTGTACATTTTAAAATGGTAAAACAAAACAATGTTCTCGGTACTATCTTCTAATAAAAGAAACCAGAGCTCATTTGAGAACTGGTTGATCCAGAGCTGTGACAGGTAAAACACAAAATGAACCTGGACCATCTTATAATGGGAGCATTTTAAAGAGACACAGTAGTCAACGTGAAGAACTTTTTAAGGGATAAATCTGGAACAATTTAAGCAAAATAGATAAATAATTGTTGTATTGGATTATAACTGATGGAATGAAATAAATATCTTGAGTACATACTGATTTAAATAAATAACTGAACATATAAATAAATGAGAGAAGGGGCACGCTTCCTTACAGAAGAATTCCAATTAATAAATGTACAATAATTGAGGGCGATAGAAAATCATCATTAAAACAAAAAAAAAAAACCACAATTGCCACAGGCAGTATGCATTGATAGATGCCAAAATTCATGGATTGAAATTTTGATGAGAAATTCTGATACTCAAAATATCTCCTTACAAGATATTTATTCAATACCAAATGGAAAACATTAACTTTCCAATGGCGTAACCTGGCAAATACCACCTTAATTAACTATTAACACCACCAATAATAAGACATATTGACATCATGTAGCCCTTGAGATGCAGCACTGGGAAGGACATAACGTCACTTCTGTGGTGTTTTTGCCAAAAAGGATAACTTCAATCTAATCATCGGGGGGAAAATACCAGGTAAATTAATGGACGGTCTACAGATAATTGACCAATACTTGTCAAAAAATAGTGAGGGCATAAAATATATAAACAGGCTGAACTTATAGGGAACTATTTTGCATATCATGAGAATTGTAGCCCAGCTCTCACTTGAAAAACTCAGTGGGACTCGAGGTTCTGCAAGCAGGCCCCATGTCCGCCGACAGGTTTTCCTGTAGGGAAATCAGGCCTGCACTGTACTTAGGCCGCTATGAGGCTTGCTTTTGCTAAAACTCTCTCACCCTAAATTGAGGCAGCAGCGAGGGCTTACTGCAACTTCCTAAAATCTGAGCTAAGCCTCCCAAGTATGGAATGTAACCAGTCCAACCACTTTTCCCTTTACATTTGCAAATATCCTTCTTTGATGTGTTTAGCAACATCCTCTCCTTGGTTGTCTGTAAAAGATTATCACCTAATGCAAACTTATGCATAGTAAATGAAGACCATCCTGATGTAATGTATCCAGAAAAACAATAAAAGGCCTGTCTAGGCGGAGGGGTTGAGGCCCTCTCTCTCACTTAGAGAGCAGCCATGCCGTCCCTTTTTTCTCCACAGGATTGCTGTAGTCTGTGCATCTGTTTATCAAATGGCCACAACACACAGATTCTGCAGGCCAGGACCCACATCAGAACTGTCACAGATTTGAGGAGACTAAGGCATGTGACCACTAAATGTAGCATCCTGGACCAGAAAAATGACCAACCAAGGTCTGTAATTTGGTTAAAAATAGTGTATCAATGTGAGTTTCCTGGTTTTGATCATTGAACTGTGTGTGTAAAATGTTAACATTGGAGGAAGTGTATAAGAACTCTTGGACTATTTTCCCAACATTTTCATACTTCTAAAATTATTTAACAGTACGAAGTAAGTCAAATAGAAGTATCCCAGCACTTTCTTAACTCAAAAATTTTCTCTTAATCAATGTGGAGACTCTACTGAGTCTGTGCCTGAGTGGTCCCTCCACCATTTCTCCTTCAAGGACCACAGAATGGCACTGATTCCCAGTGTCTGAAATAATGCTTCAGACATTTTTATCTAGTTTTATTGTTACTTGTTTCAAGCAGGAGAGTAAATCCATCTCAGCTGGAAGTTATCATGGGTGTATCTCAACTCCATATTTACAAGCACAAACTGATAATCGAAATGGTCATAATTACCAGAAGAATTTGTGTTGGGAGAAGCCTTTCTAACATTAACTGAATTGAGCCAAAATGATTCCTGGATTCTTTCTCTTTTCCACAGAGTTCAGCAGTTTTATTTTTTTCCTTTTTTATTCATTGGAATCCTTTTATATTTTTTATTTTTAAGCTACAGTTGATGTACAATATTATATTAGTTTCAGGTGTACAACCCTGTAATTAGACATTTATATAATCTACAATGTGATCGCCTGATAAAACCAGCACCCATCAGACACCATACACAGTCATTATAATGTTATTGACTATACTGTGCATGCATTTTATATGCTGTACTCTCACCATAATCATTCTTCAACCACTGATTTGCACTTCTGAATTTCTTCATTTCTTTTTTTTTACTATAGAACAATTTTTTTTTTAGTTTTATTGAGAAATAATGGATATATGTCACTATATAAGTTTAAGGAATACAGCATGATGGTTTGATTTAGATATATAATGGCCAAGATACAGAAGAAACCTAACTGTCCATCAATGGATAGATGTATAAAGTTGTGAGATATACTATCCATGTATCTATGTATCTATCCCTCCAATGGAATATTATTGAGCCATTAAAAAATGAGAAAATCTTAAGATTTGTAATAACATGGATAGAACTCGAAGGCATTATGCTAAAAGAAATAAGTCAAAGACAAATACTGTATGATCTAATATATTAATTTCTTCATTTCTTTCACCCATGTCCCCAACTCCTCTCCCATCTGACAAACATCAAAATGCTTCCTGCATCTATGAGTCTGCTTCTGTTCTGCTTGTTGTCTATTTCATTTTCTAGATTCCACTTATTAACAAAATCACCTGCTGCATATCCTCTAGGTCCATCATATTGTTGTAGATGGCAAAATTTCATTCTTTTTATGGAAGAATCATATTCCATTGTATAAATGCACCACTTCTTTATCCAATCATTTATTGATGGACATTTATGTTGCTTCTATATCTCGGCTATTGTAAATAATGCTGCAACCAACATGTGTGTTTTGGGTTTCTTCAGGTAAATTCCTAAAATTAGACTTGCCGGAAGTAGAGTTGCTGGAGTTCCTTCTTTATCTTTCACTATAATCTTTGTTTTTTAGTTAAATTTGTTAATTTTGTTGTTGTTTAATTTTTATTTATTGATTTTAGAGAGACAAAGAGGGAGAGAGAGAAACATCAATTTATTGTTTCACTTATTTATGCATTCATTGCTTGACTCTCTTTTTTAAAAGATTATATTTATTTTTAGAAAGAATGAAAGGGAGGGAGAAAGAGAGGGAGAGAAACATTGGTTGCTTCTTGTATGCATGCCAACCAGGGAACAAGCCTACAACCCAGACATGTGCCCTGACCAGGGATTGAACCGGTGACCATGAGCTTTGTGGGACAATGCTCAACTAACTGAGCCACACTGGTCAGGGCCATTGTTTGATTTTTCTGTGTGCCTTGACCAGGGATTGAACCCACAAACTTGGCATATTGGAACGATGCTCTAATCAACTGAGCTACCTGGTCAGGGCTATACATTTTGTTTTATAATCTATTTTGGCCATTATAAGTGTTAATACTCCCAGTTTTTTTGCTTTTGTTTCCATTTTCATGAGATATCTTTTTCCATCCTTTTACTTTCAGTCTGTGTGTGTAAGTCTGAAGTGAGTCTCTTGTAGACAGTATATGTAAGGGTCTTACTGTGTAATCCATTTAGTCATTGTATGTCTTTTGAATGTAGCATTTAATCCATTTGCATTTAAAGTAGTTGTTGATAGATATTTATTTATTGCCATTTTATTACTCATATTTTTATCTCTTTCTTCTTCTTAAAGAAGACTCTTTGGCCCTGGCTGGTGTGGCTCTGTGGATCGAGTGCCGGCCTGCAAACCAAAGGGCGGTGGGTTCGATACCCAGTCAGGGCATATGCCTAGGTTGGGGGTCAGGTCCCCAGTAGGGGGCATGTGAGAGGCAAGCACACATTGATGTTTCTCTCCCTCTCTTTCTCCCTCCATTCCCTTCTGTCAAAGGAAGGAAGGAAGGAAGGAAGGAAGGAAGGAAGGAAGGAAGGAAGGAAGGAAGGAAGGAAGGAAGGAAAGAAGGAAGGAAGGGAGGGAGGGAGAAAGGAAGGATGGATGGAAGGAAGGAAGGAAGGGAGGGAGGGAGGGAGGAAGGAAGGAAGAGACCCTTTAACTTTTCTTGGGTACTGGTTTGGTGCTGATGAACTCTAACTTTTTCATGTATGGGAAGTTTTTTTCTCTCTCCTTCAATTCTAAATGATAGCTTTACTGGGTAAAGTTATCTTGGTTGTAGGTCCTTGCTTTTCATCACTTTGAATATTTCATGCCAATCGCTTCTGGCTTTCAAAGTTTCTTTTGAGAAATCAGCTGACAGTCCTATGGGAGCTCCCTTGTAGGTAACTAACTGCTTTTCTCTTCCTGCTTTTGAGATTTTCTATTTGTCTTTAACCTTTAGCATTTTGATTATGATATGTCTTTATGTGGGCCTCTATAAGATCATCCTGTTTGGGACTCTTTGTGCTTCCTGGACTTGTATGTCTATTTCCTTCACCAGGTTAGGAAAGTTTTCTTTAATTATTTTTTAAAATAGGTGTTCAATTTCTTGCTCTCTCTCTCTTCTCCTGATCCCCCCATGATACAAATATAGGTATGCTTGAAATTGTTGTAGAGGCTCCTTACACTATTCTCATTTTTTTTACTTTTTTTCCTTCTTGCTGCTCTAAAAGGCTGTTTTCTGATTCCATATATTTCAAATCACTGTTTTTGATTCCTTGCTTTATCTACTCCACTGCTGATTTTCTGTAACATATTTATTTCAGTTAGTGTATCCTTCATTTCTGGCTCATTCTTTTCATGGTTTCCATGTCCTTATGTATGCTGTTGAGGTTCTAAATTCCTTGAGCATTATTATAACCATTGTTCTGAACTCTATATCTGGTAGTTGGCTTGCCTCATTTTCATAGAATTCTTTTTCTGAAGATTTCTCATTTTCTTTCATTGGGGACCTGCTTTTTGTTTTAAATAGTTTAATTTTTATTGTATTTTTTACATTAGTGGTAATCACCCCATACCTTCTTCCACTTTCACCCAGCTCCTCATGGCAATTACCACAGTTGTCCATGTCCAAAAATTCTTTTTCATTTTGTTCAATCCCTCCACCACCCACGAACCTCCCCTTTACTGCTTACGTTTTCTTCTAGGATTTGTATGGTTTTGAGTCTAACATTTAAGTCTTTAATCCATTTTGAATTTATTCCTGTGTGACATAAGAATGTGGTCTAGACCTGGCTGGTGTAACTCAGTGGATTGAGCATGGGCTGCGAACCAAAGAGTCATCAGTTCAATTTCCAGGCAGGGCACATGCCTGGATTGCAGGCCAGGTCCTTAGTGGGGGCCACATGAGAGGCAACCACATTGATGACACATTGATGTTTCTCTCCCTCTCTTCCTCCCTCCCTTCCCCTCTCTCTAAAAATAAATAAAACATTTTTTTTAAAAAGTGGTCTAGTTTACTTTTCCTGCACATATCTGTCCAGTTTTCCCAACACCATGTACTGAATAAACTATCTTTAGCCCATTGTATGTTTATAACTCTTCTATCAAATGTTAATTGACTATGAAGGCATGAGCTTATATCTGGGCTCTCTATTATGTTCCATTGTCTATATGTCCGTTTTATGCCAATACCATGCTATTTTGATTACTATGGCCTTATAATATTGTTTGATATTAGGTGGCATGATTGCTCCAACTTTGTTCTTCTATCTCAGTATCGTTGTTGCTATGCATGGTCTTTTGCAGTTACATATAAATTTTTTGAATATTTATTATAGTTTGGAAATATACCATTGATATCTTGATAAGAATTGCATTGAATGTTTAGATTGCTTTGGATAGTACGGACATTTTAATGATATTAATGCTTCCACTTATTTGTATTTTCTTCAATTTTTTTCTTAGGTGTCTTATAATTTTCTGAGTACAGGTCTTTAACATTCTTGGTTAAAATTTTCCTAGGTGTTATATTCTTTTTGAAGCAATTGTGAATGGGGTCATTTTCTTAATTTCCTTTTCTGATAGTTCATTATTGGAGTATGAAAATGAAACTGACTTCTGGATATTAATTTTGTATCCTGATACTTTACTGAATTTATTTATCAGTTCTATTAGTTTCTTGGTGGAATCTTAGTGTTCTCTATATACAGTATATGTCATCTGCACATATGACAGTTTTACTTGTTCCTTACAATTTGGATGCCTTTTATTTCTTCCTCTTTTCTGATTGTTCTGGCTATGACTTCCAGTACTATGTTAAATAAGAGTGGTGACAGTGGACATCCCTGTGCTATTCCAGTCTTAAGGGGAACACTTGTACTTTTTGCCCCTTGAGTATGATGTTGGCAGTGGGTTTCTCATACATATGTTTTGTCATATTTATTATGTTTAGGTATGTTCCCTCTTTTCCCACTTTGCTGAGAATTTTTATCATAAACGTGTACAGAATTTCATCAAATGCTTTTTCTGCATCTGTTGATGTGCCAGCCTACAAACCAAAGGGCGGTGGGTTCGATACCCAGTCAGGGCACATGTGATTTTTATCCTTCATTAGTTTATGTGGTGTAGCTTATTTATTGATTTTTGAATATTGTACCAACCTTGCATCTCTGGAAAAAAATCCCACTTGATTATGGTATATGATCTGTTTAATGTATTATTATATTTGATTTGCTAATATTTTGTTGTAGAAATTAGCATCTACATTCTTCAGGGCTATTGGTCTATAATTTTCTTTTTTATTGCAACCAATTGATGTTTCTCTCACACCTC
>PVJI01025247.1:0-20753 GCA_004026765.1 Micronycteris hirsuta | reverse complement strand
TTCAAAATCAAACTTAATTTTTAAATATTACACACTGACTCAACAACAAACTCTTTCTCAAACAAAAATAGCTTGGCCTTGGGAGCATGGGTGTTTATCCATGTACTTAAAAGGAATTTTCAATAAGGGGCCTCAGAAATAAGTGCAGACTGTTTTAAATGAACATTGCAACAGAGGAGGTGCCTTTCAACTAAGGAGGAGTAAGTTTTAGACCCTTTCAAATAATTTAGATAAGCGCTGTCTGTCTCTTTCCCAGTTCTCTATTCCCTCTGCACAAGCAGACACTGTGTTTCCCACAGATTTTGACTAAATCTTCAGGAAGCTTAAGTTCATGGAATGACATAATTTTCCTGATGGCATTCTGTTTTTCTTTCCTTTTCTTGCAGTCTCCATGAAAATGGTTTTTATTTTTATCCTGTACACATTTTTAAACCTGAATATTATATATCTGACAACAGTTCAGTGAAACCACTGGGAAAATGTATACAGGGCCCAGCACAAATAATGCCCCTTTTTATTATAAAATAGTTTATTACTAAATCATAAGCATGTAATTCTGTAACATAACAATATCATACTCAAGCATACATATGACATTTTAAATTAAATGTTCAAATTAAAACTATAAATTATTATTACACTCATATTATTTCCCTACCAACCACACTCATACAGGCATTACCTCTGCTCCATTGGTATATACATTGAGTTCATGGGTGATGTGTAAACTAATCACCAGTGATAGCAAAATTTTCTCTCATTTTGGTGCATATGACACTTCAGTGAAAATACTCATGTCTAGATCAGAATTTTAAAAATAGCTGTTTTCTAAATAATAAAAATATGAATATGTAATATGTGCTTTTTGTACATTCTGATTCTTCCCTTCTTTTTCATAATATGCCTATGCTCAAATCCATAAAAGGAGGCTGAGAAAGTTTGAAGAATGAGGGAAATCAGCAGTGTCTGAAAAATGAAGTGTTTTAAAAATAGGATTGAATTACTGTGCTCAGTGCTACAGAGAGCTGGGATCAAATGAGGACTGACCATCGGGACTGGACCCAATAGGAATGGAAAGATAGAAGCTGAATATTGGGGCTGGAAAAGCAAAAGTCATTGGATCCTAGTCAGAGCCAATTTGATGGACTAGCTTTGTGGGCACACAGGCCTTGCTAGAATCAGGGAACAGTGATAGAAAGTCTTGTGTGCAAGCAAAGAAGGTGGCCTTAGATAAAAGTAGGTTGAATGCATAATCTATTTTTAACAGTCAGAAAATAAAATAAATGAATATAAACATAGGCCAGTGCATGTATGTGGTGGTGGGAAGATTAAGAAATCTATTCAAAGTGATTTCCCCAATGAATAGGAAGCAGAGTCATCATGTGAAAGAGAGGATAAAGAGCGGGTGTTGAAAATTGGAATTGATGAGGGAAATGTAGTAGGGCTCCTGACTAAGGCTAAAGGTTGAGTAGAGATTCAGGGGGTGAGAAAGCAGAAAGGCCGAGTTAATGGATTAGTGATGTTTGGGGGGGTAGACAGAGGAGTTGTCCCTCTGGATGGCTACAGCAGGCTCACTGGGAAGTTGGGAGTTTATAGTTGGGAGACATGCAGAAATCTCCTAGGAATAAGTCATTGAGTGGGATTGGAATTGATCTGTTACATGGTTATAGAAATCACTCAAAATGAGGCATGAATGTTGATTGGTGAAGAGAAACATCATAATCTACTAAAGGAAATTCATATATCCACAGTGGGAAATTGTAGCCCTTATGTTTTCACGCATGAGGGAGCAAAGTCTCTCGTGGAACATAAAGCCAGCATGCAGGACCCTTCAGTGGGGTAGCAGAATTTCCTGTGGGGAAATCAGGCTGGCATGTTCCTTAGATTTAAAATAAAACCTTGCTCTTTCTAAAAATCTCTCTCCCTAGGTCAAAAGAACAATGCTAATGCATGCCTAGCTTCCTCAGACCTGAGTTCAGCCCAAGCCTATTGTCTTTCCATTTGTGTATGTATCCTCTTGATGCGCTATCTTGGGCATCTACTACCTAATGTAAATCTACAGTTCATGCATAGTTAATGAAGACTATTCATATGTAAAGTGCCCGAGAAATGGCAATAAAAGGCCGGTCAACACGTGGTTCAGGGCCTCTCCAAGATCATAATGGAGGGGATGCGTGGTCCAGGTTCTCTATTCCTGCATGTTTCCATGTGACCTTATTCATTCATTCAGTCACGGCCATACAAATCTTGCGGGCTGGGATTCGCGACAATCTAGTACTGCAGTGAATGAGGGATATAGTTGACTTTGGGAAGTGAGTGATATTTCCTATTGGTTTGGTCTTCAAAAAGTTATGCTTTTGGGGGGAAAGGGAAAGTAAATGTTCTAGAATGTGCACTAAAGTTCCATGAGGATACGTACTATCTTTGGAATGTGTCAAAGCACACTGAATAATATTATGGGTTTGGAATCAAATTAACTTCTGCCACTTGGCAGAGGTGGTAACCTTGGGTAAGTAACTTAAGTTCTTGGGACCTCACTTTCCTTACTGCTTAATTAGGAATGATATTTGCTATTTCATAGAACTTTTTTAAGGACTGAGATGAACTGATGCAAGTGCCTAACACATCGTGATCGTTCAATAAGTTTGGATGTCACCCACTTTTAGCCTGTGGTAAGAAGAGCATGGGAGGGAAAATTTCTGTTGCATCGTGGCAGGACTGCAGGGTCAGTTATGCCCCCGGGGAGTCATCTGGTTTGGGATAGGGCAGTGAGAGGTTCAGAGGGTATCTTGAGGAATATTTTGAGGGTATCCTGTAGAATATTTTGCTGATGGCCAATGCAGAGTCCATAGAGTCTGTTGGAAGCGTTAGATACGTAGGAAGATTGGGTTCATGCTCCATGGGGATAAGAATGTGGCGGTGGGTGAAATGGAAGTCCTTCATTAGTGTTTGTGGTAAATGCTTTATAACATGTTTTGGGATCCTTCTACTATTATTTTAAAAGTTCTAATTATGGCCCTGGCTGGTGTAGCTCAGTGGATTGAGCGTGGGCTGGGAACCAGAGGGTCCTGGTTCGATTCCCAGTCAGGGCACATGCCTAGGTTGCAGGCCAGGTCCCCGTGAAGGCCATGTGAGAGGCAACCATACATTGCTGTTTCTCTCCCTCTCTGTCTCCCTCCCTTCTCCTCTCTCTAAAAAATAAATAATAATAAAAAAATCTTTAAAAAAATAAAAATAAAAATAAAAGTTCTAATTATGATTTAGTTACAACCTCCTTCTCAATTTGACCTTTCAAGCAGTTGGTGGATAAGACATAGTATCATGAGCATTTGAAGTACACATTGGCCTGAAAATTCTAACTGCGGGAGAGAATGGGAACTTTAGTGACAGGGGTGTCTTATTTCTGCCAGAACACTGCATGGATTTTGACTCCCCTGGAAAAAAATTAAGTAGGAAAAGTCAAACATGATGAATGTAGAGCTGTAAATAAACTTGGGCCTCAGTTACGTAAACAAATCCAACCATCTAAAACATACATAAGATGACTATTGAATTAGGTAGTGATCTGGTGCATTTTATTTATACACGCATCCAAAGTGGGGGTTTTCAGTTCACTTGTAAGTCTTCAGCTTTTTGTCAATATGTCTTATCATTTGTACACTGCTTCTCTCTCTGAGAACTTATGTGCATTTATGCTTAGTCTAGGAAGAGAAGTTGCAATACAAAGTAAAGCACATAGAGTTTTAAGGAATTAGTGAAGCAGTCGGGTTGTATTAAGTCTTAGAGGAATGCACTAAGGGAGTACTTATGGAGACAAGTGGAAATAATCACAGACAAGCGGAAGACGCAGAAGATTAGCAAATGGGGGACTGGGATAAAGGCAGGTGCCAACACAGCACAAAACTTCCCCCTTCCCTAACTCTCCAAGGCTTTAGGGTTTTGCCCTGCAGATCTTGTTAGTACATTGAAAATGACTATTTAGTAAATGAAAATTTAGTAAATGAAAATATAAGCATTTTTCTAAATTGCAAATGTTTTTTACTTGTTGTGCTTTTAAAGAGCCATATGTTGCATATTTTGTAGGAAGGAAATAAATTGAAACAAGAAGAACCCCAAACCTACATGCTTTGAAAATCAAACAGCAATAAAGAAAGCACATGCTAGCCATTACAGATGTTTGCACAAAGTAGAAGCCCCACTGGTTTTTAGAGATTCTAGGTCAGCACAAATGAAATATCACATTAGGGATAGTTTTCCCCTTGAGGAAACTTCGTACTTAATAGCTGACCTAATAAGTTATAGTGTACCATAAGCAATTATTAAATATTTATGGATCTGTGTTATGGGGAATAGAACTGTTTGTGCAGAAAACCCCAATTTTATTTATATATCATGTTATCATCAATATATTATTAATAAAAACGTGGGAAAGAAGGGAAAGGGATGTAAATGAACATGTATGAGGGACCCATGGACGGAGCCAAGGTGGCGTGGGATTGAGGGTGGGAGGTGGGTGGGGCAGGGGAAAGTGGTGGTGGGAAAATGAAGACAATGTATTCGAACATCAATTAAAAAAAGTTAAAAAAAATCACAAAATTTCTACTCTTATCAATAATTTTGTTTCTTTTTTACCTTTTCCTTTTGATGTCAATCTTTTCCACATTTATTTCTTTATCTCTTTTTAAAGTATTTTTACATTTATGCCTACAATAACATTTTCACTATGTGACAAATATACATGAAAATGAAAGATGTTGGTCATTTTCAAATTTTCGTGCAAAACTTAAAGTCTGGACTTGTAGATAACTTAATAAAGGAGTTTAAAAATGCCCCAAAGAAGACTGACTTTTTCTAATAGAAACAATTGCATCCAGAATAATGGGAAGACAATACAGAGAAGTACAGAGAATTCCCAGGTAAATAATGGCCACGCTGATGCTTTTTAAGGACTGGCAGATTCTTCAGTAGGTCCACAACTGGAAATGAAAGAAAACATGACACTGTTTAATGGGAGATAAAATCTGAGCTCTCACACACTTACGCAGAACTCAGCATCTTACTAAACTGCCTCAGAGCAAACCCTGTCAAACATCTTTTAAACTTTGCATACATAGTGAGATGAAGTAAAAGTAAATGGGCAAACCCCAGAGGGTTTGGAGGGACAAAATGAATTAACACTGTTAAAAAAATCTGGAAGAAACTGATAAGAGCACCGTGGCATTGGCAGCATAATTGTGGCTCTTTCCGAATGCCCACATGAAAACATGTACAGTAACTAGAGAGAAAAATCCAAAATTTTCAATAGAGTTGAGTAACAAGACATCCCCAAATTACTAATGGGAGGGGGAATCACCACCAATTACAAGACCTATATGTTTTTCTTATCTTCTCTGGAGAAAGTAAAGGGAAGCAATTACCTATCTGAGAGATGGTGATGATAAGTGGAGAAGCCTTAAATATCTATTGGATAATCACTATAGTACAAGTGGTTCAAATTAGAACTGAAGAAACCGAGAGAGATTTTGTCCACTGTGCGAGAGGGTAAATGCAAGGGTACAGTAGATACAGAGGGACAAGAGCAATCTGGCTTCCCTCACTGGGGACGCTGAGCCCCCAGACAGTCCTTACAGAGCAGGCCTCCACACTCAGAGAGGACAGGGACAGCAGGGACAAAAGAAAAAGATGGTCCAGATAAAGGCACAGAGCTAGGGAATCTCAGGATTCAATCCTTTTATATTTTTAGCATTACACGAATACAACATGAGAGGGAGCTTTGTGAATCTGGAGAAGCTATGTGAGCCAAACTTCCCTCGAAGGTTCAACAAAAAGAATTCACATTAAGAAAAGATAAAAAATCAAAGATAAAGCTCAATTTAAATTATTATAATAGAAAAAATGTAAAAGGAGAATTATTTTGCCCTGGCTTATGTAGCTCAGTGGATTGAGCGCGGGCTGGGAACCAGAGGGTCCCAGTTCGATTCCCAGTCAGGGCACATGCCTGTGTTGCAGGCCAGGTCCCCAGTGAGGGCCATGTGAGAGGCAACCATACATTGCTGTTTCTCTCCCTCTCTTTCTCCCTCCCTCCCCCCTCTCTAAAAATAAATAATAAAATAAAATCTTAAAAAAAAAGAATTATTTTCTTATAGAAAATAACAGCTTTAAAGAGACAATCCCCCCAAAGTTACAAACAAGCTGAGGTGCTCAACAGACATACAAGATGAAAGAACAACATAAATCGGAATTACAAAGTCAAAACTGAGATAATAAACCTCAAGAAAGATTGGAAATAAAAATTTAGAAATTAAGAATGCAGTAGAAGCAGCACAGAGCAAATGAAAAATGTTTTCAAAAGTAGAAGATAAAAAGGAGAACTTTTAAAATTTAAAATAAAGGAAAGCATACAAAAAATTTCAAGAAAAAGTGGCAAGTATTAGAATTAATCAGAGAATATCCCAATCTAGAGATAGGTGATCTCTAAAAAAGAAAAACCAAACCAAACCAAAACGAAATCTAAAAATATTCATTAGGAGGAGAAAAATCTGTCCTGAAAAAAAAGAATTTAAAACAATATATCAAATGAGCATATGAAAACTAATACCAAGACTTAAGCTAGTAAAATTAGCAGACTTTAAAGAAAAGGCCAAGAAATCCTTTGACTGTCTAGGTGAAAAATTATATGATATATAAACACTATTAAAAATTGTATCAGGCTTTTCAACAACACTTTAAGACATAAAAACTGTTTAATATATTTAGGATTCTCAAGCAAATAAAATGGGAACAAAACATTTTTTAAAAGATTTTATTCATTTATTTTTAGAGAGGGGAATGGAGGGAGAAAGAGAGAGAGAAACATCAATGGGTGGTTTCCTCTCGAGAGCCCACTACAGGGGACCTGGCCCACAACCCAGGCAGGTGCCCTGACTGGAAATCAAACCAGTGACCAATCCACTGAGCCACACCAGCCAGGGCGGGGAAAAAAAATATATGCAGCAAGAATGATCTCTAGAAAAGATAGGAAGGGTTATTAAAATGCAGTGAATATCAACATGCAGTTACCTAGAATATTTTCCTACTGGTCCTTTTCTCAGGTATATAGTATAAAATGAGCTTCCCATAATCAAAATGACCACAGTCATCAAATTATGACTGGTGGTCACCACTGCTTTACTCTATAGTTACTTGTAGAATTAAGGATGAAAGAGGGTAAAAGAGAGAGACTATAGTACATAATAGCAATACATCTGATGATAAAGATAGAAAATAAACACTAAAACACTAAGATAGCATATTAAAAATTTACTGTTTTCACTAATCAAAATCGTGTTAGAATTTTAAGCCTGAGATTGTTCTTTTTGTATTGTAGTGTAAAACAAATGAGTGCATGCGGGATATGCTAATTGCTATTCCCTTTATCTTTAATGAGAATTCTTGGTGTAAAACAAAAGGAAATGCAGATACAATACAGAAGATGTTAAGTAGTGGAAGATGTTATAGGGCTAAATTTGCACTGGAAATGAGAGTAGAGACTCATCAGCTATCTTCTCACTGTCCACTGGAAAAAACCTAGAAATAACGAGCCAACTGAGCAGTAATGAGCATCCTTAGTATGCAAACTCTGGCCTTTAAGTACTATCCCCATTAACAGGAACAAAGGACCTTTGGAGAATGTTGATGCGGATTCCAGTCTGAGCAGCGGGCGTGTGAGATGAACCTGGAACATCTTGCCATACCAGATAACAAGGGAGCTGTCAGACCACCAAGGTCATCTCAAAAAGAGTTAGGAGTCCTTCTGATGATGGCCAAACGTGAGACAATTAAGTTTCATTATATTGATAAAAATTGTAACAAATTGAAATATGAAATATATGTAAACCTCTAAGTTTTTAATGATATTAAGAAAAACCCAATAAATGATCACATCCTGTGAAGACAAGTAACCAAGTAGTTACTTTGAAAACTGGTGACATTATGTAAGAAGAAAGAATCAAGCATCATTCTTCCTTTCCTATATTGACTGTACTACTGATATGAAACATCTATGTATGGAATGATTTCAGCTAACGTATCTAAGCAAAAATGATAGAACTGGTCTAGCATTGCTTTTTAACTTCCAATAAATTAACGATTCTGGGCTTTAGGAAACATGGCTGCCAACAGCAGTGACCTGTGAAAAATAGCCATCAGGTGCCTCCTGCTGAAAGACACAAAAGCACTGAGAGTCTTGCCAAAGGGGTAGTGCATGTGTCTAATTAAGCCTTTGAGTCCAGCTACATTTTGCAGGAAATACAGAGGAACATGTTACATTGCTCCACTGGTATCCAGTGAACAGAATCTATGACCAGGATGTTAATAAAATGGGGTACTGAGTATGGTGATGTTGAGAGACTTAGATGGGAAGTCTACTTCTCATTTAATTTTTCTGTAAATCTAAAACTGCTCTAAAAAGTCTTTTTTTTTTTTTTTTTCCAGAAGTCAGGCAGAAGCTACGTTTGGAGGAGAGAGGAGGCTTTGACTGGGTTGGGACACAGAGAGGGGCTTCCGAGGGTGCTGGGACATGACGAACGAGCTCTACCGTCTGGCCTGTGCGGTGGTCACAGCAATGGTCACCCTGTCATAACTTACTAGGGTGTATGTTCTGTGCAGTTTCTGTTTTCTAAAACATTGGGTTTATTGAAATATAATTGCTATAGTATATCGGCAGTATCCGTTGTTTATTCATTCCCCTTCTGGTAGAAGACTGTTTCCAGTTTTTGGTGATTATAAGAAAAGCTGCTAAAATGTGATTTCCTGTTTATTTTTAAATTTGTATATAAAAACTAAAACAAAAAAATCTGATCTGACCTTATAATGTTAAATTGTATATTTTACATGCAGAAAAACAAATCTCTTTACAGAAAGATTATGTCAAAATATTGCTCAAAATACGGCCCTCTTAAAAATATATGCAAATTCTATTTTTCTACATAATTGTGGGACAAAAAGAGAAAAAAGAAAATCTGAATGAATAAAAGAAAAGTGAGATAAAGTAGCTACTAAGTAGGTACACACCTATTACTTTATCCACGTAATTATTAAATGTAAAATTTGTGTGCACCTGCTAATTTAGTTAATGGGATAAATATCACCGCTTTCTTGCTGTATCACTGTTAATTATTTTACTATGTATTTTGGTTTTGAGTGATCTCATACTAGAATGATATATTCCTGTTTTAAAAATGATTTTTTCAATGACATGAAGGTCAAGAGAACCATGATTACTAATTACTATTTGCTGAACATTCATTATGTGCAGTATAGCATGCTGAGGGTTTTTCATTGATAGACCATATCTGTTACAATGCTGTATGGTAGGTCGTAGTATTCCCATTTTATAAATTAAAAACTGAGGTGCAAATTAATTAACTGATTAACGAATTCAATACTATATAACCAGGACCCAGGATTGAAACCCAGCTCTGCGTGGCTCCCTGGTCACCACGTACAGGAAGTGGGCGTAAAACATGAGTTACATAACATACCAGATGGGCACGTCATTTAGCTTTCCCCTCCGACACATTTTTGGTTATAAAAGCCAAAGACATCACCTCATATTTTTGTGTGTTTATGTTTTAAGTTTATGTTTCAACTCTCAGCTCTAGAACAATCAAATTTTATTAGTGTATTAGTTAGACCTGATTTTCTGGCCTTTTTCAGCTTCACCGATATGATTAGGAGCCAGACCTACATGAAACTGTTTCCACGTAAGGGAGCAAATACAACGGTATTAAGACCTCAGGGCCTTGTGGAGCACGCACGGACTTGATTACATCTGCTAAGGAGTCATCCACAACTTCCATTAAACTTGGATCTTGTCCCTAATCGTTGCTCTTCCTTGGCAATCTGACTTTCTCATCAATTTTAGTCCTGGTTTTTCTTTCAGTGGAGGTTTTCATCTTGTGTGACAACATTATAATCACTCCATAAAAAGTTCTTTGGGGGGTTGTTCAAATTTTAAATCTATGGATGCTGTGACAAAGTATCACTAATGAAGTGGCTTACAACAACAGGAAGTTATTGTCTCACCCCTCAGCTCTGAAGGCTGGAAGTCAGAAATCGGGGCATCAGGAAGGTCGTAATTCCTGACCTCTGCAGAAGAGATTCCTTTCTTGCTTCTTTGTGGCTTCCGGTGGTCTGCTGGCAACCCTGGGCATCCCTTGGCTTGCAGCCCCAGCACTTCCCAGTCTGAGTCTGTTGTCACATGGTACCCTCCCCTCCTGTGTTTGTTTCTTCTTTCCTCTTTGTATAGGGACACCAGTTGTTTGGGATTAAGGGCCCACGGTACTGTGGTATGACCTCATCTTAATTAAACGTGTATGCAGGGACGCAATGTCCAAATAAGGTTATTTTTGAGGTACTAGAGCTTCGCACTTGAACATATATTTGAAGAGGGACACAATTTAACTCATAAAAGGGCAGACAACAATTTCTAATGTACACATCCCCACACCTATAGGTTTATATATTTTATGATAAGTCTTGGCAAATCCATGCTGACTATTCAGACCTGCTTGACAAGCTCTCCCACTGGAAGGCCAGAAATCTACATCTTTCTACTTTATCTGTTCTCAGAGTAAAAGTACTGTTATGTTATTTTTAAATCTTATGTACTTGGTGGATTATAAAAATGAATGTGTCCTATTTGAAATCAATAATGAACATGGAGCTGTTCGTAATTCCAGGTATGAAAATACAATAGGTAGTTGATCCATTCATATTTGAACATAAAATTCCACATATAAAAGCTTTAATTTAAATCCTTTTTAAAACACTGTGTTATCACTACCTCTTTTTTAAGGGATTGAACTGTACTTTTTTCTTTGTCTTTGTCATCAAACATTATTAGATAGTTATTTTCCCCAAGGCGGTGTTAGTCATCATTCAGTATAATAGAGTGACTCAGCGTGAGCTTTTCATTAATTTATTGTTTAATACTCGGGTCCCCAACCCGCAGGTAGTGGACCGGTGCCAGGCACGGCCTGTTAGGAACAAGGCGGCAAGCAAAGCTGGTCTGAGCTCCGCCTCCTGTCTCCTCCCCACTCAACCCCAGAGCGGTGAGGAAGCGAAGCTCACCCGAACTCTGTCTCCCCACCATCCATCCACCCACAAAACACAAACTCCAACCCCCATCCCCAGCACGGCCCACTCCACCCTCCCATTGTCTTCCATGAAACAGGTCCCTAGTACCAACTCTGAGTGAATTGGAGACAAAACACAAATTACAAAACAGAAACTTTGAACCTCTACAGATAGAACATGGACATTATGCTGTATGTGCATTGCAATTTTGGCTTCATTTTAATGAGGTGGGCAAAGAAGTTGTGGTGGAGTTTCACAAAGAAACTCTGCACTTTTCACTAAAAACATGGTTAAATCTATTTCTTCTTCTTGCTTTTGACTCCATTTCTCTTCTAGACATCACCGAATGTGCTGGTGAAATCACGTGTAAATGTGAACTTAATGCAGGCACTTACTGTGACATTTCTCTTGGGTCCTAGAAAATCATTTCACTGAGGTTTTAACATTGTGGATATTTTTATCTCCATGTTCTCTGCCCTTTCATGGCAAAATTTGCTTAAGATCCTCCATATGCTACATCCCACTTTAACTTACTACGCATTGTCCAAAAGCGTGTTGCAAGGAGTGAATCCTATACTTGTACTGTGCGTGTGCATATGCATGTATGTTCTTCCTATCTTTGGAATTTTGCCAACATGTTTTTGATTCTAAAATATGCATTAGAGGATGACTGGCCTAGCTGTTTATTGTCTAGTAGGGTGCATATTTCACTAGGAGATTGTTGCAGGTGTTCATACATTGTCCCTAAGTTCTCTTTCTCTTTTTTTTAGTATCTGTCTTCTCCTGGCAGGAAGTCTGAATCAACACAAAGTGCTTATGGAAATCACTAGTTAGTATAATGTCAGCAATAAACACTCATTGAAATCCGTGGCCTTTCTCATAAATGTGAACACTCCGTGAGATAACTCTAAGGTTGGGCAGTGAATTGAAGCTGACCCTTTTCCTCGTCTGTAGCTCAGGTGTCCTTGTCTTTCTCCTCACTGTGATTCAGGTCATTTAGAATTCAAGTTCATAAAGGAAAGTAACAGCCCTGGTCTTATAGCTCATAAACACTAGATGGCAGCATTGCTCTTTTTCTTCCAAACAAAGGGACTTTGGGAATGATGTCATTGCCTCTTCAGTCTTCAGGCAGAACAACATTTTCCAGACGGAGAAGACTCCATCACAGTCTCCTACTGAGATGATACTTGCCATGTACTCTCTGCTCTGCTATGATATGGTTCCTGTTGTTGAAAGTTATATGATTACTATTGTTCTTATGTTAACAGCAAAATTTTTATGGAAAAAATTAAAAGCAAAATAAAATAGAATAGAGACAAGAACGAGGGTATCTGTCAAGGCCTTGCTAGTAATATTATATTATGGAATATCATCAGAACTAATTGGCTTCAAAAATAGCTAAGAATGCCAGGCACCTTTGAAAACTTGGTGAATGAAGAACAGATTTAATATAAGAGCATTAAGGAAATCACTGCATGTCAAATACTTAAAAAAAAATATATATATATATATATACTATATATAGTGTGTATGTGTATATATATAAAATATGTAATATTATATATATATATATATATATATATATATATATATACACACACACACATACAATATAGGGAAGAAAGCTATATTTAAGCATTTTGTCTTCAGCAGAAAGCAAAAGCAACCCCAGAATACCTTGGAACAAAATTCGCCAATACCTTTGTACCTGAAGCCACCTGGTCACTCTTGACTGTCAGATCCTGCCTCCCTTCAGCAAGACTGATTAGGGGCTAAACTTACTAGAGTTTCTGTCATCCACTTCAGTGTATGTGCTGTGTGCTCATGCACGTTTTACAGGCACCCATGATCCAACTTGCTACCAGGAAAGGCTGAGACCCACCTGTTCAGTTCATGCTCTCATGTTGTGTTTAGCCAGGTGGACAGCAAGAAGCGAGGTCGAGAGCTCTCTGACAGTCTCACATGTTCGTTTCCAGCACGCCCCCGACACAGGCGCTGCTGTTAATTCTGGCTCTGAGTGTGTGCTATGTAATTTGCGTTAAGAAATATCATATTTTACATGACACAAAATCATTTCCCTTAACTTAAAAGCAGAATATTTTTAAAAATTGGCAATGAATGAGGTTGATAAAGCTCAAGAATAATCAAAGTCATACAATTCAAGCACCTACTCTTAACCACACTGACAACTGTTTACTAACTGAGATTCATTTGTCAAAAATGCACAAAAAGCCACTCAAAAGCAAGAAATATTATGGCACCTAATTGTAATTATATTTTCCTTGATGCATCAGTAGTAAAGAGCTATTTAAGGAAGGAATTCAGAAATTAATTTCTAGTAAAATATTCATGTGGAGAAACAGATATGCTAACAAATGTATTTCTAATATTTAAACATTTGTGGAAAAAGTATTGAAACAATCGTTATAAAATATTTCGTACTTTTCTGTATTTTTATTTCTCTCTCTCTTCCTTTTTTGAACTATATGATCCATGGCATGCATATTACAAAAATTATTTTTATATATTTGATAATAAAGCAGTCACTCATTCTAAGTAAAAGCAGAACGTTTGCATCATTCACTTTTACACTTGTAGCTAATTGAACACAAACACAAATGGAAAATAAGTTATGGGGATTAGATCAGAGCTGGGTGGGTGGCGAGGGCCTTCTTTCATTCTTTCCTATTTCTACTTGAGCACATTTATCATTTTGCATCGGGGGAACACGTGTATACTGCTTCGGTTACTTATCAAGGCATTTGCACATCTGAGTGAATGGTAGTTTTGGATTCTGTCTACAGTTTGTTTGTTTGTTTTTTGTCATCACGTTGCAGGGGTGCAGAACGAGCCAGCCCAGGATGCGCCTGTGGTCTGCAGGTTATCTGGCGCTAAAGGCGAAGGAGACCCTGTGGGCTCAAGAGAAACTTCCATCCCTCCTTAACTCTCTGGAAGAATTTAACTCAGGAGTCTGGCCCACAGTAAGAGTTCTCACCAGAAATGACTTTTTACCCATCTGTATGGCAGGGCAAACTTTTGTTTACTAAACATCTTCCCCCTAATCATCCTACAGTGACCCTCGGAAGCCCCCAAAGTGCATCACTTTACGCCTGGCTCAGCCTGTCTTACACCCACACTTCCTTTCTGCCTCTGAGCCTCTTGTGCATGGGGGTGGGGGAGGGTCTCTGACTGTCTCATGTATGTGCGGTTCCCGTATGTATGTATGCATTAAATTTGGTTTTCTCTTGCTAATCTGTCTCATGTCTGTCTGGTTATTAGACCAGCCAAAAGAACCTTGATAGAGAAAAGCTTGGTCCTCTCGCACAGTACACACATTGTCACTCCAGTTCTGGATGAGATGGGTCCACTCTACAAGTCGGTACCATGTTTCACTGGGTGAAATACCCCCAGCAGCAGTACTGGCAGTACCTCTGCAGTGTCTCTCGCTCACCTCTGGGAGTTTCAAAATACATCGAAGCTGGTGAACACGGCACTCCGTTCGCCCCTCGGCCGCAGATGTTCGGGCATCTGCACTCTCTGTCCTCGGGATTGTTCTCATGTTCCTTCCTAATGACCCAGACATTTACTTCTCCGCCAAACCTTCCTCTTCTAGTGTTCAGATCGTTCAGAGGCGGAGAGAGCCAGTCGAAGAAGTGTCGCGGCCCCAGAGACGCAGCCTTTTCTACGGTCATCTCCGCAGAGCGAATAGCTCCGCCAGCGAAAGATCCGGTCAGTGGGAGCTCAGCGTGGGCTGCGTCTGGAACCATTTCGCCGTACTGAAATCGGGTCTCAGCCTGAGTCTGGACCTTACCCAGACTGATCGGTAATTCGGTCTCCACTGAAGGCCCTTCTGTCAGTTACTCCAATCGAGTTCAGACGAGGGCCACCTTCACCCTCCTCCTCCTCCAGGCGTCACACCTTCACAAGGTCATGGTGAGCGTTGTCATGGCTGTTAATCGTCCTGGTGGGTTAAAGTTTTACTCACACGGTTCCTGGTCGTATGGCAAACGCGAGACCTTCCCCAGCACCAAGTCCATGGGCATAAACATCAGATCTTTAAAGAGGCTCTTCTGTCACAGCGCACACGTAGGGTGTCCTGGGTGCTGACAGTCTCCAGTCTGCGTGCTCCAGTTTGTCACGTTGGCCTTGACCATGGAGACTACTTGTTTAAATGTCAGCCATTAGACTTTGCATGATATAAAAACTGCCCCTTTCATCAGTAGTTTTTATAATGTAAAATTGTATATTTTATAGCTCCCGATGAATTACTACATCATATTCAAACAAATCAGATGGAATACACACATGGAGTTTTCAATGTCTTTCAGCACAAACTGAAAAAAAAAAAACTTTATGTATACAAAATTAAATCTGACAGTAAGAATGCATTTTAGCATCATTCGAAGTAAGTTAACAGAAGCAAAGCTTATCAGAAAAAACGATTATTAAGAGCTGTGCTATTGGCATTGCAACTAGAATGTGAGGTCAGTGGGCTGTTACACAAGCTATAACTAGTAGCATTGTCTGAAAATACAGCCCAGAAAAGAATTCTAGCTTTGTATCCAAAGTACCTGACGAATTAGGTGAGAGGCTGAGATCATGTGAAATCTTCAGTTCAACTGGATGAGCACAGATTTTGCAAATCTTTCTTCTGTGTTTGTTTTTGTATGGCTTTTTCACAGAGGAGCATATGAGGAAATCCATTACATTTTAAAATGTTTGACACATAAATGTAATTGGATAGTGGAGCAGTGTGAACTTTTATCTTTTCCAATCACCTCCTTCAGCGGTGCTCTGTAAAATTTCTAATACGAAGTGTCTTAATAGTATCTGAGGCAGACTCCATAGCCTTTCTTCACTTCCAGTTATCATAAGTTCGATCCAGTTGAAAACTCCAATTTCAACTCTTCCCCTATCCTCGAGCAATACCTTAACCCTTAACTAGAAAAACTTTAATGGAGAAGCTTCTGTTTTTTTTATGCCCCTTCTTCCTCCTTCATTGAATACTAGCTACAGTGGAGATAGGCAGGCATTAGGGTTGCTGAAAAAAATGTCTTCTTATGTATTTGTATATGTGATTATATTTTCTTATTTTTCCTGATTTATAGGCAAAAACTGCATTAGCATGAACGTCTTCTGAGACATCCAGGTCAGACTTCATTTCCTCCACTCACCCCATTTAGCTCCCTATCAGCTTGTACAAATGTCAACCTCCTGAACTTCCATCCCCTAGGGAGTCGATCCCTTGTATGAAGCAGGGGCAAAAGGAGGCTAATTCTGAGATGTAACTTCATGTCTCTGAAATTAACACACCCTTGCAAAAGCCAATGATGGGCATGTCGGTTCTCCTCTAGTCTTGCTGTCTCTTGACAATCATCAGTTTCTTTCTCTAAGAAGACTCAGGAAAGATCAAAAAACAAGCCGCACAAGTGGACATCCATTACTTACTTGGAGATGTTCATTTTTTCATCCATTCATTTCTCTGGACTCTTCTCTTAAAGTTCCCTTAACTGAGCTCCACAGACAGGCCTTGGGCATGGGCCTCTTCACCACAGATATTACTGTCCGTGAGAACCTCCAGGCTCTCATTTTCTTCCCCACTTTCCTGTTTGGTATGATACCATCGACTGCAGGATGTAACACTGTGTTATATATCACTCACTCACTGAGAATCGATGCTGCCAATTAAACTATGCCACAAGGCAATCTTGTCATATCACAGTGTTTGAGAATTATATATTACTGAAAGTGTTCTTTGGACACAGATAGGTTTTGTCATGTATCATTATGTGCACAAAAACAAAATTATAAGCAAAAATTTTTTAATATATATTCCTAGAACTACGTCATAAAGAGGGTCTGACTCTTCTGAGTCCCATTGCATGTACAATCAGTAATGCCCTTGTTTTTCCACTTAATATTGCTCTGTGTGTCATTGGGAGTTGTGGGAATGAGGCATTTTTGAATAGAACCCATACTGACCAAATAGCCAGTGTCCTTAGCTCTTCAGTAGGCTTTGCAGTTACAGTCATGCAGACTTAATGATGGTGGGATGTGCTGAGAAATGTGTCACCAGGTGATTTTGTGTTTGTGGGAACATCGCAGAGTGCACTTACACAAGCCTAGGTGGTATAACCTACCACACATATAAGCAATATGGTATAGCCTATTTCTCTGTAAGGAAGGAAGTTTTATTTTTCCTCTACCCTCTGGGTTCTTGGTTGAGCCATCTATCTCTGTATAAAAGCCAGGTTAACAGGAGAAAAACAAGCCAAAGTGTAATCACATGTTGACATCTTGTATACAAGGGGGATACACAGAGAAATTGAGTAAGTAACCAAATTACCTGAAGGCACCACCCTCAATGCTATCTTTAGCTAAAGACAAAAGATGTTGGGAAGATGAAAACCAAAATCAAACAAAAATGCTAAAAAACAAAAAAACCCACAAAGGTTTAGATTTAAGTTGTTGCCAAGGGAGACACCCTTAAGTGAAGATTTTCCTTACACATGTAAATGTCTTTTACTAAGGATAAGTTCTAGTTGATTTTCAAAGCTTCTCCAAAATCTGCTATTTCTTAAAAGTAACCAGCCTAAAATAATTCTTATGATAAATAGACATATTTTGGAGTGACAAATTCTGTTCCCCCTCAGCTCCTGTGCTATGAATCTATATAGCATGGCACTGTTTTGCATACTGTAGGTAAGTGTAATCCAATGGTAAGGATTTGTGCAACGTGGTAGGCTGAGACAGTAGGAGAGCTATGACATCACTAGATAATAGGAATTTTCTAGCTCCATTATAATATTATGATATCACTATGGAATATGAGTATAGAGTCCTTCATTGACCAGAATGTCATTATATGGTGCATGACTGTATACAAGTTTAGTGATCTGTAAACTCTCTTATGGAACTGTTTCTAATTATATCTAATTCAGTTCTGCTTTTATCTCTCCTATACCAACATCAGCTTCTAGGGTTAAGAGTGTAATAGAATTAAATAATCAGTCTTTCTGCCTCCATCTTCCTTGAGCCTGCCTGGTGCCTATAACTTGTCAGCAACTTCTGCTTAGTTCTGCATATAGATTTGCTAGTCATTTATTATCACATGATTTTACTATGGTGTAGCAGGAAGATGTTTTTGAAATATTCGCTTATGTATGCCCCTAATTTTTGTCACCCATTGCTCTTTCTTCAACTCAAGCATGAGCATCCTTCTGGGACCTTCTCTCAGGGGAGGCATGTATGAACTCCAAGGAGAGAAACAAAAAGGGAATTGATTCCTGGCTCTGGTTCATAAAAATCCAAATCTCGGAGGGGACAGCGGGGAGTCTTGGAATACATAAAATGTTTAAAGCAGCGTGTTTGAAGTGGTGGGTTATTCCACACCCACTCCTCTGCCGTCTCTTACCGCCCTCTCCCAGAAGAGACTGGAAGAAAATAAGAAGAGCCAAAGAATGGAAGCAGTGTTTTTCACCATTGCACCACATGGCTCTTTAACACAATTCACTCCATTGTCAGAAGAAAGGGACAAAGCACGTAAAGCTACTATTATGATAAGAAATGTCTCATAAAATTAAATATAATGGAGAGAGCATGTGCAATCTGGCTACATAATTTGTGCAGCACAATACAAAAATGAAAATGTGGGATCCCTTGTCCAAAGTGCAGGGGGAAAATGTGATTAAAATAGTAAATTCTAAAGCTTTTTCTTTTCTCTGCAAGCCTTCTTTTGGATTTATCATGGTATTTTATAGCTATTTAATGTTCTAATTAAAAAAATGTTTAAAATTTAAATGATTACCATGACTTTTCCTGGTCATCTTTATATTGTGCCATGCCAGTTTTAAATACAAACATAAGAGTACTGAACTCATAGGCGGGATCACCAAAATGGAAACGCTGCACAGAACATTCTCAGCAATTTTTATTTCACTTCCTGATGCACTTACATCCAAACAACACTCTCTACTTTCAGCTTACTGATGCGCAAGGAAAGAAAAAGAAACTATGGACTTCTCCATCCTGTCCTTTTCTTCTACACCATCATTTTTTGTCTAATACAGGGAAGAACCATGAGTACGAAAAGATGTGATGTTTCTTTGCTAATTCATTTTTCTTAGAATGTCATTGCTTTCTTACTTTGAAAACAAATTATGGTTCAAAGGAAAAAGCATAGCTTCCCGGGCTGTCAGCACCTTGTCCCCACCGCGATTACTCAGTTGTGGGTGTAAAATTATCTTGAACTTGCACTAAGCTCCCACACAACATGGTCCACTGGATTCCTGAGCTCATGAGGCATCACAAACACTGAGGCATATCGTGGGGTGGCTCAGTCAGAACCCCTACACCTACAACACGCTCTACTGATTGATTTACTGCTGTTATAAAACACAAACTCAAAGATACAATTATAGGCGTTTGAAGACAGCAGTGGCAGAAAGAAAATTAAACCAAACCAGAAACGCTTCTGAATATGGGGCCCTGAGCAACTGCCCATGTTGCACACCCATGTAACAGCCCTAATTGGTGATCCAATCAGCATCCTTCTTTGAGATCCCAAACAACAGTGGTGTTAATCACCACATACGTAAGTGAAGAACCTCTGCAGAACCAGTCTGGGGCTCTTGCCTCTGCCCTAGCCTTCGGGTGTTCCTGGCTGAAGTCCACGGTACCAGGGAAAAGTTCCCATCTGAAAATGTTCCCATTTTAAAAGGGTAAATTAGACAAAGTAATCTCCACTCATTCAAATGAAAAGAAATTAGCAAGGTAAAGATGACTGGATTGTAACCAATACAATTTCCAGCTTTAGTGAAAAACATTTAAGTACATGGACTTCCCATCACCCCAGTCATAAAATAGTTACAGATGTTGCCACCTATTCTTCCAAAGCATTAATCCACATATGCAGGTAGGTAGCCATACTGCTATGATGTGAAGAGATGACATTAAATCTAGTGAATTGTTATACTTGTGTTTCCAACACTTTTGAATTGGGAAAGTTAATCTGGAAAAGCAATCAGGTGAAGATGCATTGTAGTGAAAACATTGAGTGTGTGGGTGCTGGAGCCAGACTGCTCCAGGTTCGAATCTTGGCTCTATCTTTTACCACTTAGATGACTTCGGGCTGGTTACTGTATCTCTCTGTGCCACAATTGCCTCTTATGAAAAGTGGAGGTAATAATAGTACCCATCTTAAAGGATGCTTATATTAAATGAACTACACAGTAAAAGCACTTAAAAAATGCCTGACACATGAGAAGCACTCATATACTAGCTATTATTTTCAATAGTTTAGTTATAAGTGTAACCAAAATAATGGTTTGGTTATTTTATAGAGAAATGAAAGTAAAATTAGATTTGAAATTGTGTTTCAGATGACTGTTGTCTTAACTCTATGAAATGACATGAATACTTCAAAAAGTCAATAGTTAAACCAACTCTGCAAGAGATGCTAAAGGGACTGATTTAAGGAAAGGAAGGGAAAGAGAGAGAGTGAGAAACACAGATACAAAAAAAAAATGGCAATGAATAAGTACCTATCAATAATAACCTTAAATGTAAATGGATTAAATGCTCCAATCAAAAGATATAGAATAGCTGAATGGATAAGAAAACACAACCCACACATA
>PVJI01025246.1:0-20754 GCA_004026765.1 Micronycteris hirsuta | reverse complement strand
GGGACCCAGGGGCAGATCAGGGCACTCTGGGGTCCCTGCCTGGGGACCCAGGGGCAGATCAGGGCACTCTGGGGTCCCTGCCTGGGGACCCAGGGGCAGATCAGGGCACTCTGGGGTCCCTGCCTGGGGACCCAGGGGCAGATCAGGGCACTCTGGGGTCCCTGCCTGGGGACCCAGGGGCAGATCAGGGCACTCTGGGATCACTGCCTGGGGACTCAGGGGCAGATCAGGGCACTGGGAGGAAGGCCAGGTTTGGGTGAAGGCGGAGAGTCAGTTTCAGGTTTGCAGCTGTGGTGGTGGGGGCATGTCTCTCAAGATCAGGAGTCTCAGAGGGCAGAGAGGGTAATGTCCTGATGACCACAGATGGGCCCCCTCCCTGGCAGTGGGGTTTCCAAGTCCTGCTGTCCCATGTGGGGCAAAGATGGAACGGCCACTTCAATGAGAGGTATCTTCAGACTGAGAGATGGAGCAGCCAACTGCATGTGATGTAAGGGAATGTCTCGTACAGTAATCTACTTACAGGAAGGTATGGGGCCTGGAATGGACAGGGGATCCAGCATTTTGTGCACGCACCGCCCCCCCCCCCCCAGCACTCCTGTTACTGCACTGTTTTATACTACAACACAGGTGCTCACGGTTGACAGGACAAAGGGACAAAGGATGCAGTAGCACCAGGGCCATCCCTCCTGATGGTCAATACTGTCATCTGAGTTATCCTGGCCATCACCCACAAAAGTGTTTATGGTTACATTTAGAGACCACAGATGATCATTAACTAGAGAGCTTTGATGTGCTTACTAAAGATGATAGGTCAAGGCCATATCACGGAAGGACACAAAGATGGAGATGATCTTGGTTCACATCTGCATCTTGCACCAGGTTCTCCCCTCCGCATGGGGCCGTGCCCAGCCTCTCTTTTCCTTCACCCTCAGCCGCAGTAACGTGGCTGATCCCCCTCCTCAGTCCTCCTCCATGGGCACGCGTGGCATCAGTTGATTCTACTCCTGTCCTGTTGGCTGCTGCTCCTCATTCTGTGCTGGGTCCCCTAGTCTTCTTACATGGTCCCCCTCCTCTTTCTCCCTGGGTGGTCTCACGCAGTTTGGTGGCTTTATCTACTGCCTTCGGGTCCTGGGGTTGCCTAACCAAGTCCCACTAACTGGGTGAATGGAAACAACAGGAATGGATTTTCTCAGGGTCCTGGCAGCCAGAACCCAAAATCAGGTCATCGGGGCCACTCCCCCCGGTGGCCAGGCGTTCTTGGCTCGTAGCAGCATCGCTCCACTCTCTGCCTCCAGTTCACATAGCGGTCTGCCCAGTGTGCCTCAGGCCTTTCCCCTCGTAAAGACACGTGAGTCCCATGACCTGGGCCCTCCCCTCAGTCCAAGGTGGTCTCATCACGAGATCCTTAGTAATTACATCTGTAAAGATCCTCTTCCAGATCATGCCCCACTCACAGCCACTGGGTGTTAGGACTTGGGTATATCTTACACGGTAACAGTTCCGCCCCCCTGCACGTGCTGACCACACCCTGGTGATCACTGACTTTATGTTTCTGGCCCAGACTCATTTGTTCAGAATTTCTTCTTGGATATCTGGGAAGCATCTCACACCTAGAATGTCCTGACTCTTGTTTCTCTTCCAGGCCACAGGATCTGCTCCTCACCATCTGCTCCTCACTGGGACATGTGGCTCAGCTCTGCCAGTTGCTCAGGTGGGAACTCTAGACCCTTCCCTGAGCCCATACCCAACCCCAGGCCACCTGCAAACCCTGTACTCGCGGCCCCCCTTGTCCACACAGCCCTGCCTGTCCATGGCGGCACCCCCCATCCTCTGTGTGTTCCCCAGTCTCACAGCCTGTCCTTAACAGTCAGAGGGGCCCTCCTAAGATATGTCAAGTCACCCTTCTGCTCAGACCTTCCCAGGAACACCCGCGGTCTTCACTGTGGCCCGCGAGAGTCTGTGTGAACTGGTCCTGTGTCTCCTGCTCCCTTCCCTTCCCTTCCCCCTTCACCACTCTGCTCCGCTACATCAGCTGTTCCTACGGGTACTGCTGGTCCCTCTGCCTCTAGGTGTCACAGGCAGCGGACCTCTTCCCTGTCCCATGTTTCTCCCAGGCATTCACTGTCAGTGGCCCTGTCCCAAGTCATTTCCTGTCCCTGCCTGGTTTTCCTCCTCTTGGTACCTCCTGACATTTACCCGTGGGTTTTGACAGGGAAACAAGCCATGGTTCCCTTCCCTGTGTCACATGCAGGTGTCGCTCAGCCTCCCTGAGCACACCTTGCCATTCCTGTCTGCGCTCCAGCCTCCCTGTCCCAGCAGTCCTGAGTCAGGTGCTTGCAGTCTCAGTACCTGTACCTTCCCAGAGAGCCTGCCCTGTCACACGTCCGAGGAGCCTCTTACGCCCCCTGTCAGGATGCTGTGTGTGCCGCCCGACCTTCCTTGTGTCTGTGGTCTGCAGCCCTGGCCTGGTCTGCCCGGGAAAGCGGGGCCTCCCTAGAACAGGGTCCTGCACATGTGGACGCTCGCTAGACATTTGGGCGAGTGAAGGAATAAACCCAAATGGCTGGAAAATGTGACACCAAGTCATGCCCCGTGCAAGAGCAACGAGCGTGTGATTGCCAAGTACGTGGGTGGTACAGAGTAGGATTTGTCTTATAGCACCGAGTTAAGGGTGGTTTTCTTCTCCATGTAAAATAGGTATTTAAAAAATTAGTCCTAGCTGTTGTGGCTCAGTGGATTGAGTGCCAGCCTGTGAACCAAAAGTCACTGGTTCAATTCTCAGGCAGGGCACATGCCTGGGTTGCGGGTGGGTCCCCAGCAGGGGCATGCCAGAGCATACAAGAGGCAACCGGTTGATGTATGTCTTGCACATCGATGTACCTTGCACATCAATGTTTCTCTCCCTCTCTTCCTCCCTTCCCCTCTCTCTAAAAATAAATAAATAAATAAATAAATAAATAAATAAATAAATAAAATTGTACGGATGCCGTGGACAGGGGGGCAAAAGGTGCACTGCAGTTATTAACTGATGCTCTTCTGCTCTTGTTTTCCAGACACCATTTGCTTGTGACTCAAGATGATTTGATGTTTCATAATAAACGCATTAACCATGATGGCTACACAGACGTTAAGCATAGACAGCTATCAAGACGGGCAACAAGTGAGAGCTTCAGTTATCTGTGTTTTAGTTACAGTCAGCTGACCTGGCACTAAAACACAAGCAGTGCTTTGTATATTAATAGTTCCGTTTCCCTGGGGTTGCATGTTCAGCTTTAGTGTATTGTGCATTTATTTTATGTTGTTCAAATTATTTCCTAAGTGATACCAAGACTGCTAGTAATTTTGACTCCCTTAAATCATACTGTTGTGGGAATTTTCCATTTTAATATTAGTGTTAACAATATTGTTGCTTTCAAAGAAAAGCTGGGTGTTCCCTGACCAGTGTGGCTCGGTGGGTTGGGTGTCATCTCACAAAGTGGAAGGTCGCAGGTTCGATCCTGTCAGGGCACATGCCTGGGTTTTGGGCTCTGTGATCCACCCCTGGTTGGGGCTCTTGCTGAAGGCAACCAGTTGATGTTTCTCTGTCACATGGATGTTTTTCTCCCTCTCTTTCTCCCGCCATTCCTCTCTCTTTAAAAATACATAAAATCTTAAAAAAAAAAAATAAAGAAAAGCTGGGCGTTGTTGATAACCACAGGTTCCTGTGTCCACAGTTGCTAATCTGAGTGGGAATTGCGCGGTTTCACATTCCCAGGTGTGAGCGGCAGGGGCACTGTCCTGATGTATAAGTGGAGAGAGACATCGATGTGTTGTTTCACCTATTTATGTGCTCATTGGTTGAATCTTGTATATGTCCTGAGCAGGGATCGAGCCCACAACCCTGTCATACCGGGATGACATTCTAACCAACTGAGCTACCCAACCAGGGTGTGGGTAGCTTTCTCGATAGCTCTCCCACTGTAAGACCACATTTTCCTTGAAGCCACCCAGGTGTTTTGTGTTCTGTGGCCTGAAGGAGTTGGAGAGGAGGGGCTCACTGAGGCCTGTGCAGCCTCCCTTGGGACACCTGAGGTCATGAGAGAGTCCTGGGTGCTCCCAGTGGGGGCCATTCCCCCTCTTTCTTGGAGTCCGGGAGCTGGTTTCCATCGAAGACATTCATCCCTGCCTTTGATCCCCGCCATCCCCACAGTCAGAGGCAGGAACAGAACGGCCATGCCAGGGCTCTCCTCTCGCCCTCCTTGAGGATTTTGGTGAGCACAGACAGCTGTAGGGTCGACTCACCCGCAAGAGGTCACAGCCCCCCACTGGTGAGGCTCTAGGCGGGTTCCAGGTGGGCGATTAGGACCTCAGGCTGTGCCCCTGACCCTTGGAGGCTCTGGTGTCTTTCCTGGATGGCCAGTTTTGTGCCGTTTCTAGTTTGCTTGCTCTTGCAAAGATTTTGTTTTTTGTAGGCTTTGAAAAAAATTTTAATTGTTTTTTGCTTCTTATGGAAATCACAGTAGGGAATTCTGTTTCGGCCTCCTCTTTCACCTGCAAGTCCTTTGGTTTTTCCAAGTGACTTTGTTTCCACTGTACAGATGTAATGATGACTCCTCCTGTCCCCCTGCCAAGGCCGCCCCTGAGAGTGCCCCCTATTGTCTGGCCCCTCAGATTCTGGGCCCACCCCACAGCCCCTCTAGTGCACTGACCCCACTCCAGCTCACCCACCTGCCTGCCCCACTCCTGGGCACCTCTCTGCCCTGTAGCCCTGGGCCTTCCCTTAGCTCCTCTTCCCGTGGGCAGCAGCTTGGCCAGCTCCTTCCTGCCCTGCAGCTCTCTGCCTAAGTCTTTGCTTTTCTGCAAACATTCCCTGCCTGCCCTAGGCACCGCTGCAGCTCCCTCCGACCTTTTTTTCCTTCCTAGCAGTGATCAGCTCCTGACATTCTGTTACGTGATGGCCTTCTGTGCAGCTGGGTTTGGGCAGGAATGGGAGGTGACCTGCTCGGGGATGACCACTAGTTTACCATGGCAGTTCTTTTTGTAAACTGAATTATTTACGTTTAAGGATTTAAATACTTTTTACTTAACTTACCAACAACACAGCTAGTTTAAAGCATTTAAATGATAATATTTTGAAGACTGCCTGTTATATGTAGTACTGTTGTTTTAAACACAAGCTGGTCTTTATTTTCTAAATACAGTGACTTCTAAAAAAAATGTATAGTTTATGTGTTACTGAAGTCTGAGGGAAGATAGGGGAGGGTTTCAGCCCTGTCGCAGACCTGGAGCGTGCTGGGTGTGCGTTGTGTCTGTGAGTGGATAAGAGGAGCCTGGGCGATCTGTCCGTCCTCTTCTGTGACGTTGTCCGCGTGAGGCCGCACTGCGGGCAGGGCAGAGTCAGACTGCGCGTGGACCAGTTCCCATAGGAATGTGTGCTGATGATGACTTTGAAACTCATAAGCATTTCACAGATATCAATTCTCTTTGTTTTTAAAAGATTTGGAAATTTGATCTTTAACAACTTTATAAACATTAAATTAAAGAGGAGTTTGTGGGTGGCATTTGTTTGTATTGTTGCCAGTCACGTAGCTGGCAGTTTACCATTCCCCCTCGCCTGCTGCATTCCTGCTGAGAATAGAACTGTTAGTAGTGGTTTCTTTCCTGTTTAGTAACAAAAATTATCCTCCTTTCACAGATGCAAGTAGTAACAGAGTTGAAAACGGAGCAAGACCCCAACTGCTCTGAAACTGATGTGGAAGGAGTGAGCCCTCCCCCTGTGGGGTCCCAGACTCCGATGGACGCAGACAAGCAGGCCATTTACAGGTAGTGGAGGGACGGGACACGCGTGGGCTGCAAGTGGGGCCGTGAGAGCAGAAGACTTCGTTGAAGGGGACGTCGGAGCTGTGGGCGAGGCAGCACGAGGCAGGATGTGGTAGCTACTGGCATGAAGATATTTTCAGGTTCAGATGGTACTCTACATTTTAGTCTACCTTGCAAAAAATAATTTTCAGGCCCAGATGATTTTAATGGAGAATTCTATCAAAGTTATAAAGAAAAAAAGCAGCAAGTCTACACAGTCTCGTCCAGAGAATAGAAGATGAAGGGAGGAATGCTTCCCAATTCACTTTACAAACCGAGCATCACTCTGGTACCAAAGCAATAGAAAAAAATGTACAGACAAGTATCCCTCAAGAATTTGGACATAAAAATCATCAATAAAATATTAACAAGGGGAATCCAGCAACAAGAAGTAATGGAATAATACTAGAATGATAAATAGTGTCCAAGTGGAGTTTATCCCGAGACTAGTTAGTTCGCTGTTCAAAGATCAACCAGTGAGATCCACAGTGTGAGCGTATCAGGTGATGTAGGAACGCATTTGACAATCAACAGCTAATTATCATTAAAAACTGTCAGCGAAAGGGAACTTTGAAACTGATGAAGGGAAACTACAAAAGCCCGCAGCCCACATCAGACTCGATGGTGAGAGACTGACCGCTTCCCGCTAGGACTGGGGACAAGGCAGAGCTGTCCACCCTGACCCTCTCACTCAGCACTGTAATGGACGTCCCAGCCAGCGCAGTGAGACAAGGAAAAGATTCGAAAGGGAGAAGCAAAACAGGCTCAGTGCACAGACAACATGATTGTCTACATAGACATCCGAGCATCTACCAGAAAACTTCTGGGTACATAGGAGTTTAATAAGGTCACAGGTTACATGCAACACACAGAAACCAATCCTATTTCTATACCAGTAATGTACGATTGGAAACAGAAATTAAAAAGACAGTACATTTACAAGAGCTCCAAAAAATCTTAGGTATGAATCTATACCTATGCAATACTGATGCAGGCAGTCACAGACAACCTAGTAAATGGCAGGACATACCATGTCCATGCACTGGAAGGCTCAATTTAATAAATATGTCAGTTTTCCTAAAATCAGTCTATAGACTCAATGCAATTCCAATTAAGTTTTAGCATGATACTTTTGTATAGATAAGTTAATTCTAAATTTTATATGGAAGAACTAGAACTCAGAAAAACTAGTCAGAAGAACTAGATCAACTAAAACAATTGTGAAAAAGAATGAAGGAGGAGTCAGTCTATTTGATCATAAGATTTGCTATCACATTACAGTAATTAAGACATTGTGACATTTATGAGGGAATAGACACATAGCTTAATGCCTCAGATAGTCTAGAAATAAATCTACACAAATATGATTCAGTTGATCTTTAGCAAAGGTACAAAAACAATTCAGAAGGGAAAAGGCAGACTTTCTACCAAATGGTATTAGGACAATTGGATACCCATACGCAGGAAAAAAAATCCCTGACCTACTCTTACATCTTATATAAAAATTTACTGAAAATGGACCATGGAACTAAATGTCAAAAAATTTTTTTTAAGATTTTATTTCTTTTTAGAGAGAGGGGAAAGGAAGGAGAAAGAAGGGGAGTGAAACATCAATGTGTGGTTGCCTCTAGCACGCCCTCTACTGGAGACATGGCCTGCATCTGAGTCATGTGCCCTGACTGGGAATCGAACCAGTGACCTTTCAGTTTGTAGGCTGGCACTCAATCCACTGAGCCACACCAGCCAGGGCCTAAATGTCAATTTTAAAACCGTAAAATTGGTACATCCATTACAATGGAATATTATTTGGCCATAAAAAGGAATGAGATACTAATACCTGTTACAGCATCAGTGGACCTTGAAAACATTACACTAAGTGAAAGACGCCAGACACAGAAGGTCACGTGTTATATGATGTCTAGAATTGGCAAATCTATAGAGACCAAAAGCAGATTAGTGGTAGCCTGTGGCTGGTGCTTGTGGGGAAAATGGAGAGTGACTGCTAATGGCTACAGGGTTTCTTTTAGGGATGATGAAAATGTTCTAAATTGACTGATGATGGTTGCACAACTCTGAATGTACTAAAAATTACTGGATTGTAAACTTTGAGTGGATGAGTTATATGCTATGTGAATTTTATCTCAAGGAAGCCGACAGGTCAAATAGTGCCTACGTACGCATACGCTGAAACGTGCAAATGCAGAGCGTCCATATTTGTCTTCTTTCCCCCCAGGCATCCACTGTTTCCATTATTAGCTTTGTTGTTCGAAAAATGTGAGCAATCCACGCAGGGCTCGGAAGGCACAACTTCTGCCAGTTTTGACGTGGACATTGAAAATTTTGTAAGGAAGCAAGAGAAGGAAGGAAAACCCTTCTTCTGCGAAGACCCGGAAACTGACAATTTAGTGAGTAAAATAAATATTTTATTTCTTCCAAATTTAAAATCTCTTCAATAAATTTTAAACTTCGAGTTAGAACTTTAGACCGTTTGTAGTTCTGCTAGAGGGGAGAACCCTGCACTTCATGAGACAACGTGTGTTTGTGAGACTCACGTGTCTCCAGCCATCTCTGGCTGCCCTGTGCCGTGGTGGGTAAGCTGGCTTCGGCCTGCATCCCAAGTGGACCGGAGGGTCTAGTTCTCTCCTGGACACTTGGCAAGGTTCCCCGGGGTTGGCGTGCCCGCCTGCCTTGCTTCTTGGGCAGTGCGTCTGTGCCCCACATCAGTCCTCAGACATGTGACTTCACTCTACTAGACGGCTCCATCTGGAGGCTCACACTGGTTTGTGGTGGGTGACAAAATTCACGAAGAACTGGGGAGGCCCACCAGCACGGAGCAGGGAGGGGCTTAACGAAGGTCCCCGAGTCCCCTCCCTCCCTCCCATGGCCTTTCTGTCTGGAGCCAGACTGTCTCACATCAGTGCCTGCCCCCCGCCCCCACCCAGGTCCAGTACTCTGAAATGCAGGGCTCTCTGTGTTTTCCGAAGGAGACGGAGAATTCTCTGGAGGTAACGTCACTGCTGCACCTGCAGGGAGTGGCGCCATTCAGTGCTGTGGGGCACTGTCAGCGTGTCCGGGCCCTCACTGGGCCCCCGTTAAAGCCTGCTAGCCCCCAGACCGAAGACTTCGTCAGGCCCTGGTCAGCAGAAAAGGATCTTTGGAAATCTTTTTCCTGAATAAATTGTCCAGGTCTTAATTCTTGCTGTTGTTTTTTAAGTTTCTTGTTCCACATTTAACCCTTATAACTGAACAGATTTTATAGGTGAGTTGTTTGACTTCAAGTCTGTCTCCTCATCTTGGAAATGGGGCTGACAGTGCCTGCCCTTTTGGGCTTAGGGCCAGAAGCTCTCTCTGCCTCTGAATCTCTGTCACACAGCCAGCCATTAGCGAGTGGGGAGCAGGAGTGGCCCCAGTGGTCTGAGGCTGGCAGGGACCAAGGGTCTCTTGACTGGTGTGAGAGCACAGGGCCTAGAGGGCTTGATGCTCAGTATTCCTCATTATCGATGGACTGACCGGTTCATTCCACAAGTACTGGACATTGCTACGCCAAGGTCACAGCCAAAGTAGCTGAACTTTGGGGTGTGAATGCACAGGCAGGTGCTGCTTATGATAATGGTTTTATTATCAGTGTTAATTATAATTATCTGCTGTTGTGGGATAAACTACCCTCAAAACTTAGTCAATTAATATAAAATCATGAAACTTAGAAAAATCATAAGAGAACATCTTTAGGATCTAGGGCTAACCTAGGGCTAGGTAAACAGTACTTAGACTTGACACCAGAAAAGGCGCGAACCAGAACCTTGATCAGAATGAAGAACCACCTATGAGGGCATCGGATCCACCCTCATTCACAGATGGAGAAACGGGAATAACAGAGTTGGTGTCTTGCCCGTGGGGTGGGAGGCAGGGGCGAAGCTGGCTGAGGCCCGGCTGGCCCTGCCGCTGTGCTCACTGAGGTCAGCACTGGCGTTGTGCACATCGGGGGGAGCGAAATGCCGAACCGCAGGTCAGCGGTGCTGGAACGATCTGTTATTTTGCAAAATATCTAATATTGTTCCACTTCTGTCACTGGCAGTACAGATGGTGATGGCTATGCGGGGTTCAGGCCAATAACTGAGAGTCATTATATGGTGGTAATTATAACTTAATGTCATGCTACCTTTTCTTGTCTGAAAGTCTTCATTTTCTCTGCTTCTAGATGGTAAAAGCAATCCAGGTTTTGCGTATTCATCTTCTTGAGCTGGAAAAGGTTAATGAACTCTGCAAAGATTTCTGCAGTCGATATATTGCTTGTCTAAAAACGAAAATGAACAGTGAAACTCTCCTGAGTGGAGAACCTGGAAGCCCGTATTCCCCTGTCCAGTCCCAGGTATTTATGTTCGGGTCCTGCCCTATTCCTGGTTGCTGTCACATCTGCAAGGATGAGCTGTGTCGGTCCCGAGGCCACCAGCCCTTGCAGCGTTGTGAGGCTGTCGCAGCGGCTCTCCTGCTCAGAGGTCCTCAGGTCCCTGACCTGAGCCTGGGCTGAGCGCGAATCCCAGAGACAGCCCCTCTGGCCTCAGACAGTGAGTGCGGTGAGGCCCCGATCTGTGTGCGGGACCCCGAGTCCCGTGGTTCTGGAGTTCTGTCCACTTCTTCTTCTTCTCACAATGTATGTGTCAAACTGTGGGAGTATACACATATCACAAACTTTACCCTCCTAACCATGTGTAAGTGTACAGTTCAGTGGTACTAAGCACATGCACCTTGGTGTGCAGGCATCTCCACTGTCCTCCTCCAGAACTTTCCATCTTCCCAAACCGAAACTCCTCTAGGGACCTTATGTAAGGGGAATCATTTGTCCTTTTGTATGTGGATTATTTCACCAGGGGAATGTCCTCAGGGTTTGTGCGTATCGGAGCCCTGCTGCATTGAGCCACGTGGGCGGCTGTGGTGCCGTCCGTGTGGGTGTAATCGGCGTCTCCCGATGGTCGACGGTGGTGACCATCTTCCCATGCACTTATTTCCCACTGCGTGTCCTCTCCGTCTGTCTTCTCACATCTTTTGCCCAGTTTCTAATTGGATTATTTTTAAACTGTTGAGTTTTGAGAGTAGTCTAGGTACTAGTCCTTTGTTGGATATACAGTTTGCAAATATTTTCTCCAAGTCTGTAGCTTATTTTTCTATACTCTTAACAGAGTTTTTTTTTGCAGAGCAAGCATTTCCCCCCAGTCTTTATTTTATTTTATTTACTTGTTTATAATAATTTTTCAAAAAGGATTTTATTTATTTTCAAAGAGAGGAAAAGGGAGGGAGGGAGGGAGAGAAACATCAGCGTGAGAGAGAAGCATTGATCGGTTGCCTCTCACACGGGAACCTGGCTCACAACCCAGGCATGTGCCCTGACCGGGAGTCTAGCTGGCGGCCCTTCACTTCATGGGATGATGTCCAACCCACCGAGCCGTGGCGGTCAGGGCTATTTAGTTATTTATTTTTAATTTTTATTTCCCAACCATCCCCCCCTCTACCTTTTAGCAACCATCAGCTTGTTCTCTGTATCCGTGCGTCTGTTTCCGTTTTTGTTGTCATTTATTCATTTGTCCTTTTAGGTCACTCACGTGGTGTTTGTCACGTTTTTACCCACTGTGACACCCTCCAGGTCCATCCGTGTCTCCGATGGCAAGATTTCGTTATTTTTATTGCTGAATGACATTCCATTGTGTGTACACCACATCTTTTTTTATCCATTCTTCTGCTGATGGATGCTTTGGTTGCTTCCCTGTCTTGGCTATTGTAAATAGTACTGCAGTGAACATAGGGGTGACTATATCTTTTTGAATCAACATTGTCTTTTCGTGGGCTAAGTACCCAGAAGTGAAGTTGCTGAATCATATGGCAGTTCTATTTTTGATTTTTTGAGAGTCTCCGTACTGTTTTCTATAGTGGCTGCTCCAGTTTACATTCCCACCGACAGTGCTTGAGGCTCCCTTTTCTCCACGTCCTCGCCTGCACTTGTCGTTTGTGGATTTATTGATGATGGCCATCTGACAGGTGTGAGGTGATATCTCATTGTGGCTTTAATATGCATATCTCTGATGCTTAGTGATGTTGAGCATATTTTCGTATGTCTGTTATCCATCTGTATGTCTTCTTTAGAAAAATGTCTACTCAGGTCCTCTGCCTGTATTTTAATCAGATTGGGTTTTGTGTGTGTATGTGTGTTAAGTTGTATGAGTTCCTTATATATTTTGGATATTAACCCTTTATTGGATGTAGCATTTGTGAATATCTTCTCCTGTTTGGTAGGTTGTCTTTTTGTTTTGTTGAAGAAAACCATCAGGTTTTCTTCCTGTGCAAAATCTTTTTAGTTTGATGTAGTCCCATTTGTTTATTTTTCCCTTCAGGGAATATATCCACAAAGATATTACTAAGGTCAGTATCCAGGAGTTTACTACCTATGTTTTCTTCTGGGAGTTTAATGGTTTCAAGTCTTGCATCTAAATCTTTAACCCATTTTGAGGTTGTTTTTGTAAAGAGTCTAAGTAAGTGGTCCAATTTAATTTTTTTTGCATGTTATCAGTCCAGTTTTTCCAACAACAGTTATTAAAGAGACTGCCTTTACCCTATGTTGTATGCTTGCCTCCTTTGTTGTTGATTAATTGACTGTGTAAGTAAGGATTTATTTCTGGACTTGCTATTCAATATTTTTTAATATTGATAATTCCTATTTATCAACTTTTCTTTTTATTAGTTGTGATTTTGGTGTCAAGTCTAAGAACTCTTTACCTAGCCCTATGTCCCAAAGATTTTCTCTTATTTTTTTCCTAAAAGTTTTATATTTTACATTTAAATCCATGATTGGTTCTGAGTTAACTCTTGTATAAAGTATGAGGGTTTGTCCAGTTGTTCCATTTGTTAAAAAAGCTCCTTCCACCATTGGGTTGTGTTTGCACCTTCGTCAGGGGCCAGTTGGGCGCATTTGTAGGGTTACTTCTGTTCCCCGGTCTGTGTACCCACGCCACCTAGTCCTGGTCAACATTGGGTCGGCTGAATCCTCTCACTTTATTCTTTTTCAAAATATTTTAGCTATTTCTGGTTCCTTTGCCTTTTCATATAAATTTTGGAATACTCTTGTCTATATCTACAAAAAATGTTACTGAGACTTTGATAGGAATTGCATTAAAGGTGTCCGTCATTCTGGGGAGAATTGACATCTTGGCTGTGTTAACCCTCCCAGCGCATGCATGACGTGCCTCCCGTTCATTTATTCCCCTGTGATATCCTTCATTAGTGTTTTAGAGTTTTCAACGTGAGTCCTGCTCATGCGTTTTTAGAATTACACCTAAGTATTTTATTTTTTTGAGCAATTATAAATGGTATTATATTTTTTAAGCTTCATTGTCCATGATATTTTATAGAAATACAGTTGGTTTTTTAATATTTATCTTGTATCCTGTGGCCTTGCTGAGTTCACTTGTTAGTTCTAGGAGGTCCTTTATGTAGATTCCTCAGGATGTCCTACCTGTTCAGTCATATCATCTACAAAAAGGACAGTTCTGTTTCTTTCTTTGCGATCTGTATACTTTCAATTTTCTTATCTTGCCTCATTGGCCAGAACACCCAGTACTACCTTGGATAGGGTTGGTGAGAGCGGCATCCTTTGCCTGTTCCATCTTATGAGGAAAACATTTAGCCTTTCACTATTAATTTTCATTTTAATGGTGTTTTTCCCCCTAGATGCTCTATCAAGTTGCAGAAGTTCCCCTCTATTACTATTTTTCTGAGAGTTTTTGTTATGTTGAATTTTGTCAAATGCATGGATTGATTATGTGATTTTTTTCTTTTGCCTATTAATATGGTAGATTACATTGAGGTTTTGAATACTGAACATGCCTTGGATTCCTGGAATAAACTGCACTTGGTCATAGCATGTGATTCTTTTTAAATGGATTCCTGAGTTCGGGTTGATAGTGTTTTGTTAAGCATCTTTGTGTCTATATTGAGGGATACTGGTCTGTAGCTATCTTTTCTGGTATGATCTTAGTCTAGATTCGCGTCAGGAAGTACAAGCTTCAGAAAACAAATTGGATAGTATTCCCTCCTATTTTTTGGAAGGGATTAGAATTGGTATTAATTTTTCTTTAAATGTTTGATAGAATTCTCCAGTGACAGTAGCTGGACTGGAGATTTCTTTTTTTGAAGGTTTTAAAATTATGCATGTAGTTTCCTTAATAGTTACAGGGCTATCCAAATTATCTACTTCAATTGGATTTCATCTGCTATGTCAAATTTCCGTGTCGCGTTCCCAGCATTCCCTCTTCTCCTTCCGACATCTGCCAGGTCTGCTGTGACCTCCCTGCTTCCGATGCTGGTGACTTGTCTCTCCCTTTCTCTGTCAGTGTTACTAGGGTTTGTCAATGTTTCGAGCTTATCAAAGAACTTGTTCTTTCTTCACTGTTCTTTTTCTGTTTTCCGGTCCGTTGTTTTTTGCTTCGATCTTTATTGTTTCCTACCTTTTGCTTGCTTTGACTTTATTTTGTTCCTCTTTTTTTTCGATTTTCAGTGTGTGAGCTTGAGTTATTGATTTGATGGTTTAGCTTTGTTCTGACCGCGTTAATGTAGCCCACTTTGCGTGCACCTGCCAAAGGCCGCCTCTGGGCGGGAGCCGCTGTGCTGCTTATCTGCTCAGATGTCTGGGTGCTTGTGTGCGCCAGACCCCAGGCTAGAAGCCGGGTGTGGGGACCCTTCCCTTACCAACCACCAAGCCAGCTGTCAGTCAGTGGGTAAATTCACCTGTTCGGCTCTAGCATCAGGAGTAGACTCTCTGACGTGGTGTTCACACATGTTTACGTGGAGTGTGCTACAGGCCAGGTCCAGCCCAGTACTGCGCACACATGCACACACAGAGAGGCGGGGCTCAGATGTGTGTGTGCTGACGTTGCAGGGTACCTCAGAGCTGTGCGAGCCCAGGGTGGCTCCCCGTCTCCACTCAGAACTCCCAAACCTGTGGCATACTCTTCCGAAAGAGCTCGTCTTGTCTAGGAGGCTTTGGCTCTCGGAAGATCAGGAGCCCGAGCAAATCGAGTGGAGAAGGTGCGCAATGAGATGAGACGATTTTGGTGTCCCTAGTCACCACCCGAGGGACTGTAAGGTGTGGCTAATCTGTGATGAGGTGGCAGATAGTCTTTTGGAAGCCAGTCGAAGCTAACATCTTAGTGTTGACCACCGCACCTGATGCTCAGTCAGTCTTGTCTCCCCGGTTTCCAGATGCGCAGAGCCTGCCTCAGGAAAGCTCGCCAGCTGGCTGTGGTCTTGCCTTGAGCGTCTCCTGTGGCGGTGATGCTGTTGTGCCACTTGTTCGGAACTTTCCAGCTGGGTGTTCCGTTTCCTAACAGCCCTCCCCTGTGTGTTTCTGCCTTCCAGCAGATTCAAAGCGCCATCACAGGCACGCTCAGCCCCCAAGGAATCGTGGTGCCTGCATCTGCGCTGCAGCAGGGGAACGTAACCATGGCGACGGTAGCAGGTATGGCGATGGATGGAGGGACACTTTTCCCTGAGTTGTGCAGAAAAACTCCTTCATAGTACAATGGAGATATACATAATTATAACTTTTAATTAATGCCAGTTCCCTAATAGGAGTCCCCAAATATAGACCTCTTTGAATGCTTGTTTCTTATTAATTCTCAATGACAAATACTTTATACATATTGTGTTTTCCTACCAAAAAATGTTAGGAAGAAAGGTTTTATATAGGAGTTGAAACTTTATAGCAAAAACCAATAGTAATTTTCTTTTAAAAAAATATTTATTTTTTTTAGAGGGCGGGGAAGGGAGAGAGAAACAGAGGGAGAGAAACATCAATGTGTGGTTTTCTCTCACATGGCCCCCACTGGGACCTGGCCCGCAACCCAGGCTTGTGTCCTGACTGGGAATCGAACCAGCAACCCTTTGGTTCACAGCCCGCACTCAGTCCACTGAACTACACTAGCCAGGGCCCAATTATAATTTTCAAACAATGGGTTTTAATTGTTCTCTTAGCAGCACCTGGGAGATATTAAGTTGTGTCATTAATTGATGACAAGCAACTATAAATGCATCTTAGTCTTGGTTTAACTTATATAATAAAAATCATCACAGGACAGATTCTTGAGTTCTCTGGTGCACCTAGAACATTGCAAATCATGAAAATATAAGGAGGGGGAGAAATTTACACTTAAAAAATCCATGTCATAGCGCAGAGGGAAGCCTCCACAGGAAAATAAAGCTTGCTTGATCAGAAAGACAACTGTAATAAAAATATTTGTCATGTGACACCTTGGGCCAAGTCCTTCAATATGTGCTAATTGTGGGGAAAAGGGAAAAATGCAGGTGAGCATAAGGCATGGGAGTGCTGCAGGCCCCCGAGCTGGCCGTGCCCTGTGCCCCATCTGTGAGGACTGCAGGGGTGTCCGTCAGCGTAGTGCCACCTGGGCACTGCTTGTGCTGTGAGTTCGTGTTGGTGACTTACAGTGACAGGCTAGCTAGCAAAGTATCAATCATTTGAAATGATGTAAAAAGCCCATCAGCCCTGGCCAGTGTGGCTCAGTTGGTTGGAGCATCTTCTCGTAACCAAAACATCGCGGGTTCAATTCCCAGTCAGGGCACATAACTGGGTTTCAGGTTCCATCCCCAATCCAGGCATGTGCGGGAGGCAACCTATCGATGCTTCTCTCTCCCATCGATGTTTCTCTCTTTCTCTGTCCCTTCCTCTCTCTGAAAACAATGAAGAAAAGATGGATGAGGATGAAAAAGAAAGTTCATCAAACTAGAGATTTTATTCATTTCATAGTGTAGTGAGAAGATTGGTTTTAAATCGTCGAGACTTAAATGTAATTTTTTTCTTCTTCCTTTCTGAGGTGGCGCAGTTTATCAGCCTGTCACAGTTGTCACTCCTCAAGGCCAAGTTGTGACACAGGCACTGTCCCCGGGGACGATCAGGATCCAGAACTCCCAGGTGTGTGTGCCTCCCCTCTGGCAGGATGGGGGCGGGGGTTGCGCAGGTGCGGGCGGGCTGCAGCCGTTCCCTCAGCGTGCAGGCACTCGCCTCAGACTCGCTGTCATGCAGCAACCTCCAGTGAACCTGAGTGTCGTGTTTTGTTTCTTTTTTACTCTTCATCTCGCTAACTGTAAAAAAGTCAGTAAGTTCAGAAAAGTCTAAGGAAGCAGGAAAAAAGTCACCCGTGACCCTTCCCCTCGAGCAGCCCCCATTGTCCAGTCGTGCACTTGGCTCTGAGGCGGGAGACTGAGGCACGGAGCCACGCCCCCCACCCCACCCCCCGCCCAGGTCACAGCAGGTCCTCAAGCAGGCTTTTGCACCACATGCAGCTGGCCCACACCTCTAGCGTGAGGCTGTTGGCTGGGCTTTGGCCTGTGCCCTCTGACGAGCTCTCCCCGGCCTTCCTAGTGTGCTCCTGCTGAGCCAGAGCAGGGTTCGGGGTGCCTGGGGCACTTGCTTAATGCCCCCCTGACACGCTGGGGAGAAACCTGAGAGAGGGTCTCCCTTGCCCTCTCCTCGCTGCCCCCTGGGGGCCCTGCTTCAAGAAGGCTGGTCTGCTGATCCCCCCGTGGCCCATCAGCTCCCAGAGCACGGGGCAGCTTCGAGGGCAGCAGCGACAGAGCTGAACATGCAGTGACATGCCATGACCTTAGGATGGTCCCACCCTCTCTGTGTCTGGTAAACGGTGATTGGACTTGGTGGTCCCCCAGACCCCTCTGAGTTTCGGACGTGCACGCACACACTTCTGCATTTAGCTAGGTGTAAATCAGGACAGTGTTTCCGTTCCCCGTTCTCATCTGCGTGTCATCGCCTTGCCTTTCGCCTGCACAGACATTTTCTACGTCTCTGAGACCCTGCCTTGGGGATGTGGGCGTGTGCTTGTCCCCGAGCTCGTCACTGTTTGATTTTTCCTTCGCTCGGTTCCCCGGTGTTGATGGCCAAACCCTCCAGTGTTCTTGATGACGCCCCATGCACCAGCCTGCGTCACATGTCAGGGCCAGTCTCATCCCGGAGCTCTCGGCCCTCCTGGTCTCCCGCATGCAGGCTCCTCTCTGCCCAGGCCCCACGTGGGGATGTCCTTGGACTTCCCTTTGATGTCCCCCTGAGGACACCCTTCTGTTGGAACCCCCATTTGCTGCTTTCTTGGCCTGGGAAATACATTGTGTTGAGACTTGATTTTGGTCCCGTACTTGATAGGCCATCAGTGTGCACGTGTAGCTCCAGGTGAGGTGCACTTCCGCCACCACGGGGCAGCGTCCCTCCGTGGTGACCACTGTGACGCTGTCTCTGTAGGCACACCAGGAGTGAGAGGTTGCGCTTGGGCAGTGTGCTGGGGCCTAGAGGGCGCTGAACACTGTCTTTTCCAGGTTTGCGTGAGACACTTCCCTGGGGAGTATTGTGCGCGTCCCCTCCTGTCGAAATGGAGCTATGGAAGGTGTTCCTTGCTTTTCTCGAGTGAGGGAAGCTCGGTTTCCGTGGCTGCCGAGGCCCCTGCGGAGGCTGACTCCTGAGCCTTCTCTTTGGGGTACCTGGGTCTGCACTCCGTGTGTTGCTGTTTCCTTCCCCACTGTTCAGCTGGCGTGGGCTCCTCTAGCCGGGGGTCCTTTCAGCTCCCCTGTCCATTCTCGGTGGTTGCTTGGAATCTCTCTGAGGCTAGGAACTCGGGTGTTACCGCGTCCATTCCTAGAGGAAGCAAGATGGTGAATGAGAGACACGGGACTCACCTGTCTGCAGGTGAATGGCTCAGGGGCCTTCTCAGCATCCATCATGTCCGCCTCGCCAGACGGGGGGGGGGCCTCTGCCCCGCGGAGATGCCGTGGGGAAGGCAGTTACAAGGCAGAGGGAGCCAGAGCCGAGGGGCGACGTGTGTGCCTCTGCTGTCAGTGAGTCATTTATCGCTAAGCTCTGTGGTTACCTTCCCCACCAGAAGTCGGGAAGGACTTGGACGTGTCCTAACTTTCTGTGCTTTCTAACATCCCCTTTCCATTGTTTAAAAGCTTCAGCTGCAGTTAAACCAAGACATGGGCATCTTGCATCAAGACGACAGCTCCTCCAAGAACAAGAGGGGGGTCCTGCCGAAGCACGCCACCAGCGTGATGCGGTCCTGGCTCTTCCAGCACATAGGGGTGAGAGCGCGGCGCCCTCCGCCAGGCTTGCTTTCTGGCTTTTCTAGAAAAGAGTTGCTTATGTGTGCTGGTGGGCCTGGTTTGAACCGTCTGTTTTGTTAACTGTCCATGTGGGTTGAGTGCGGGACAAAAGGGACGGTTACCAATGGAGGACATCACTTCAGGGAACTTAAATGAACTGAGGGGACCCCTGGTGAAGAGGGAGTCAGTTCAGCTCGTATTAGTCTTCCGTGTGCTTGTGGGAGAAGCTGCTCGTGAGGGGTGACTGGGGCGGGCGAGGTTAACGGGAGCAGTGGGCAGAGAAGGGATGCGTGTGGACAAAACCTTGAATGGAGTGATGGTTTCTGTATTGGGTTTTTGAGGAAGATGTGCTTAAAGACCCCAGGACAGAGCTGGAGAGAGCGGGGCATGTGGACAGAGGGCCCGGCAGAGGCTTGTGGAGCCTGAGAGGCAGTGGGCCAGGCGGCAGCACCGCTCCCCCCACATCTGTCTGAGTGCCCGGTTTCCTCCCGGGGCTGTGGCCATGTCTTCTCCGCGGAGTCACCTTGTCTTGGGAAGCACACACTTGTCCACGATTTAATGGGATACTCACTCTTTACCAGGCTGAGCCCCTCGGTCCTCGCACCCCTGACCTCGGGAAGGCATGCGACCCAGAGTAGCTTTCAGGGGTGACTCCCAGGGTAGCAGCCAGGGTCAGGACCAACCGGGAGGGCTGTCAGAGGAGTGGTGGGGACAGAGGCAGGAAGGTGGGTGCTCCCTGCTGAGTTACAGCTGTGCTTGCGCAGCGGGAAGAGCCCGCGGGGTGCAGGAGGGACAGGAGGAAGGAGGTCTAACAGGAGGCTGGCCCATGTCACCAGCCCATCTTCTTCGTCTCCGTCCTGGTGCAGTTGGTGTCAGCGGAGGTGCTGTCGGGCCCGCGTCTCCCCATGCCCGTCTTCCGCCTTCACCCTGTCACCCAGGCACCTCTCTCCACTGCGGCCCCGACTGTGAACCCCAAGACCAGCACCTGGTCTCAGTCGTCTCGTCTCCCTCTGGGTTTGTCCCTTGTCCCTGTCTCATGCCCCACTACCCTCTAACTGGCATCGGGCTCCTTCCCTGAAGGGCAGGGGCCTGATGGCTGTGATGTCACCAAGCAGTCCTGGGAGGAGAGGGGGACCCGCCCTTCCTGAGGCAAAGACCCTGAAGGCTCCGAGGCCCCCTCCCTAAGCGTTAGGCCCGGCTGCTCTCCTCTCAGGCGTCTGTTCTCTGCCGGGCCATTCCCACTTGCAGGACATGGCAGTGGGTGTCAGGAGAAGGGACCATGTGACCCTGTCTAGACATTTGTCCTACAAAGATTCATAAGAAAATGGAAGATTTTATGGGTAAAGTGGTACAATGATGTTCGTTATCCTAATGGGACACGGGTTAGTATGTGGATTAGAGCCTATCGATTTGATAGAATATTATACAGCTAGTTCGCATGATGAACAGGCACTAGGAGGCTTCAGGTAGGTGGTAGTAAGTGAAAAAGAAGATGTTTTTAAATATATTGTGAGTATGGCAACCAGTAAATATAGTTGTGATGTAATGTTAGAATATATACAAATAAGTTGTAGGATTGGTTTTCCTGCTCTGTTTCCTTTAATGTTTTAATAATTTCTAAAACAATAACCCTGCTCATTGGTTCCATTAAAATGCCACTTTTTTCTCCTAAGAAGCCATACGCTTGTCCCTAGAATCAAATTGAGTCACCACCAATCAAGTTGAGGGAACAGAGAGATGGCTGCTGAGGTCCTT
>PVJI01025245.1:0-20746 GCA_004026765.1 Micronycteris hirsuta | reverse complement strand
GTCCACTCCGTTGATTTGAGTCCCAGTTTCCTTATCTCTATTGGTTCCCTGCAGATCTCTCCTCATTTGTTCAAGCAAGTTCGTTAATTTTTCGTCGAATTCTGAAAGCATCCTTATTACAAGGGATTTGAACTGTGCATCTGATAGGTTGGCTATCTCTTGATCGGTTAGCTCTGGGGTTTTGATTTGCCCCTTTCTTCAGGCCATTTTTTTTCCCTCGGTGATCCTGTTACTGTAAGGGGGGCGGAGTCTTGGGGATCCCCTGTGCAGGGAAGCTCCCAGTAGTTGTGCTGGGACGTAGCCTCTGGGGGCGGGACCTGAGCGCACAATGGCGCCTGCTCCGCTCTCCGCACCCACACTGCCTCCTGTAAGCACTTCGGGCCTCTCTGCGCTGGCTCCAGGGGTTGCTCCGGGGTTGCTGGACGGGCTGCACCACTTGAATCCCCCGCGGGTCTCCCCAGCGAACTTTCCTGTGGGGCCAGGAGTTCCTCCGGCCGCGGACTCCACCCCCAAAGGCGCTCCTGATCTGCGCCGATGGGTTGCGCCCTGCTTTCTTTCCCGGTTTCTCTGCACACGAATGCAGACCTGCCGAGTCCACCAGTCTCTCGGCCCTGCTGGGTCCGGATGAGCCGGGCGCAGACCGCGCTTCAGTCGGGGCCCCGTCTGGGTGTGATGCAGCCCCGCGGGGATCGCCCCTCCAACCGCGGTCCTGCCGTCTGCTCACCTGCTCGCTGCGGGGTAGCTGAGCGCTCTCCCTTCGCTCTGCACCTTCTGGCTCACCAAACTTGATGAATGTATCTTCTTTAATTCCTTGGTTGTCAGACTTCCTCTCAATATGATTTTCTGTCAGATCTGGCTGTGTTTGGATGTGTAGATTTCTGATTTTTTCCCTTGTTTGGTTGTGCGAGGCGGTACGGTGCATTCACCTATGCCGCCATCTTAGGAAGTCTGTTCTGAATCTTGATTGTGGTGGTGGTTATACTCTATTTATTTGTCAAAACTCATAAAGCTGTATGCCAAAGAAGGAAAAATTTCCTGTGTATAAATTTTAAAATAAAATTTAAAAAAGAACTTAAGCTGTAGCAGCCAGGAAAAATGTCAAAGTGCTAAAAATTTTAAACATCACATAACACAAATCTCTGCCCTAAGAGGCATTGGTTCTCAGGTAGACCTCAATCAGCAAATTTCTCTTCCCACCAAAGGAGAAGTTAACCCTTCGGTGGCTGGCACTATAAGAACACCAAAGAGCAGGACTGAGAATTTTCTTCAGATGACTGGAGAAAGAACACAAAGAACTCATACTAGAGGGAGGAGGAAGCTCCTGGGCTGGCAGCAGAGAGAGAAGAATCCTTCCTGAGGCACTTGGTAATAGAGTTCTGCATGGATAGGGTATAGTAGAGAACAAACTTCATCAAGAACTATCATTAAGGTGCATTTTAAACAACCATATAAAACCAAGTGTGAGACTTTCTGCAAAAGGCCAAGGATATAAAAATGTAGACCTAGTAAGACCTATTGTAGACCTAGTGAGAAAAAACAGAAGTGCACAGTACAATTTGGACAGCACAAAATAAAAAGGTGGCCCAGAGCAGACCACTTTCAGTTGCGTTAACCTGCTATGGGTTTTCACCAGGAAGGGAATTGTGTGTTTGTGGCAGAACTCTTCCTTGCCGCATTGATAATCTGTGGTGTGCAGTTAGGCGTGAGCATGGTGTTCTCATTCCATGTGCTAGTCTTGTCTTTGTTTCTACAGTTCTTTTGACACTTTCATCAAGTTCAAAGTTGAAGTTCCCTTTTGGATACTGTTGCCATACAGAGTTGTTAATGAGAAGCAAGAAACTGTTGGAAGGTGTTTACCCAAAATGATAGCTTGAGTTTGGAAACACTGTAAATACTCCCTCTTTTGTGGGAGCCAAAAACTCAAGCTGTAAAAATGGAGCCATTAGTGTGCGATTGATGAAATGGTCGAGGCTGAGCAATGCAGAGCAAGGTGGCGGAGGGCTCTACAAGTACAAATGTGCCATTTTAATCTATCCTGATCGCTGCTGAAATTTGATGGCACCCGGTGACAGTTTATTCGCGTTGCTGAATACAATTCTGGGTCTGGTGACTGGCTGAGTCTCCTGCAAAGGCAGCAAAGATTCCAGGAACCTCTGGGTTAGTTGGCATTTATTTTGATGGCCTAATCCGGAGAGATTGGACCAAGAATATACTGTATATTCAGGAACTCACTTTCAAACTCCGCACTTCTTAAGACTGGAATCATCTGCTGTTTCCCTGCCTGGCCTAGCCCTCGCCTTCATATTTTTGTGCAGAAGATAAGAATCTTAATTGACCCCCATTTGAAAAACAAGATTGAAATGATAATGAGAGCCAATTGACAATTGAATTATAGTTGAATTAATCTTATTGCAGGGTATGTTATCTTTTTTTTTTCTTCAGTAAATGGGCTTAATTCATTATTTTTGACAGCAATTAGGAGATAGCCAATGATTTGCTTAGCCCATCCTGGTTTAGGAAGAAAAAGTACTGTTACCTTCAAATGTGGTTGTTTTGGAGATAACTGATCAGATCACTAGGAAAGAGTGGGGTGGGGCGGTAGGAGGAGGTTGCCCAAGGCAATGGTAAACAGCCTAGAATGGGATTGGCTGAGAAGCCAAATGCCTCCAGAGACCATGGAATTATGGGTGAGAAGATCTGAAATAAAAAAAGCACTCTCTGAGCTCTGGGGTGGGGCATGGACTGGCTCACTGGCTCTCAGGATTTCTTCCTCGAGGATGCCTGAGTGATGGTGCTGCAGCTGGCTGCATTTTCCAACAGACAGTATTTTGAGTTGGAAGGAAGTTGGGGCGCAGCCTAGGGTTGGGCTGGCCTAGCACAGGGTGGCAGGGTTGCTCTTTGGCTGTTCTAGAAGGGGCAGGCTCTGAGGCAGAAGCCTGCCATTCTCCCAAAATTGTGTAATTTTTGTATCTTCTGTTGTTTTAGTTTGTAAATTAACCCTATAGAAATAAGAAAACTAATGGGGGAATGCTAGGAGAACTCAGGTGTTGAAAGTGTTTAGCCTTAATTGATAGGCCTAAGTGACTGATGCATGTGGAAAGCTGTCTTTCCAAAATTGTGAAGCTTTTGAATAAATATTCCTTTCCTTTATCACCAAGGCTTGCCTCTGGAATTTTGCCCAGAGGGTGGTGGCGGGCGGCGGGACCCCAACTTGCTGTTCGGTAACATGGTGATCCTAAGCCTGTGTACTCCTGGATCTATTTCTCTTGTTAACAAGGTCCTTCTTTCAATTAGATTCTGAGTTTGGCCAATGAGGGGCAGAATAATGGTCCCTCAAAGATGGCCATGCCTTAATCCTCAGAACCTGTGAAAATGTTAAATGTTACATGACAAAATGGAATTTGTAGATATGATTAAGGTTATGGACCTAAGATGGGGAGACTGTCCTGGATTATCAACGTAGACTCACTCTGTTCATGTGAGCCCTAAAAAACAGACCTTCTCTTAATGGGAACAGGAGAAATGACTCAGAAAGGGAGGTCTGAGAGATCTGAGGCCTGAGAAAGACTGGATTAGCCATTGCTGACTTTGAAGATGGAGGAAGAGAGCCAGGAGACAAGGCATGTGGGCAGCCCCTCTAGGGGGTTTAGGTTCACCCCCGTTTGACACCCCATGAGGAAATAGGAGTATCAGTTCTACACCTTCCTGCAACTGAAATCTGCCAACAACCTGAATGAGCATGGAAACAGATTTATCTCTAGAACCTCTACAAATGAATGTAGCCCTGCCAACCCCTTGATTTAGGTTTTGTGAGACCCTAGGACCCAGCTGAGCTACATTGTACTTGGAATTCTGACCTACAGAACTGAGGCTCCTGGTTCTGTGATACCAGTTCCTCCTACTGTCTCTCCAACCTGAGGGTCTTAAGAGCTTTCTACTGTTGCTAATATCTGGGGTACCTTCGATTCCCTGGTAGTCTTCCCATCCTCTTTCATCTCCTGTGTTACCTATTCACTGTAGTAAATCCCTTCTGCTGTAAATACTTTGAGTGGTTTCAGTTTCCTGATTTGAATCTGTGTGATAAATATAGGATAGTTCAGTTTTTTGGTGGCAATTGGAAGGGGGTTACAATTATTCATTCATTCATTCATTCATTCATTCAACAAATATTCATTGAGAGTCTATGCTGTGCCTCAGTAATGAACAGAACCTCGATGGGCTTTACATTCAGTCAGGTAGACAGAATTTTAATTAGTAATCAAAGTAAAGCATTAGTATTATGCTAAGAACAAGGATCTATGAGAACATACAGCAAGGGGTTCTTAAACTGATGTAGAGGCTAGAGAGGGATTCTGTAAAGAGGAGATATTTAATGAGACTTGAAGATGATCCAAAAGTATAGTCAATAAGGTCAAGAAGGGTGTTTGCTGGAGGATGGGATTAAAATAATCCTGTTTTATTCTGCTTGAAATTTTAATCAACAAAAAACTCTTGGAACTAATAAGCAATTACAACAAAGTGGTAGAATACAAGGTTAATATGGAAAAGTTAATTGCTTTCCTGTATACAAACAAAGAGCAAGTGTGATTTGAAATTTAAAATACATTATCATTTACATAAGCATTCCCAAAATAAAATACTTAGGTATAAATTGAAGAAAATATATACAAGAGTTGTATAAGGAAAACCACAAAACTGATGAAAAATATCCAAGAAGAGCTAAATAAATGGAGGTATTTCATGTTCCTGGATAGGAAGACTCAATATTATCAAGAGGTCGGTTCTTCCCAAATTGATCTGTAGATCCAAAGAAAATCCAAGCAAAATCCCAGCAAGTGATTTGTGGATATAGACAAGCTGATTGTAAACTTTATGTGAAGAGGGAAAAGGCCTGGCGTATACAATACAATATTGAAAGAGAGAAAAAAGTTGGAGGATTGACATTATTCAACTTCGAGACTTATAATAAAGCTGTAGTAAGCAAGACGGCACGTGTTGGTAAAGGAATAGACAGCCCAGAAATAGACCTACATAAATATAATCAACTGATCTTTAACAAAGGGGCAAAGGCCTTGCAATGGAGCAAAGATAGTCTTTTCAACAAATTGTGCTGAAACAAATAGACATCTACATGCAAAAAAATGAATCTAGACATGGACCTTACAGCTCTATACCTTCTCCTTCGTCAACCCCTGTCCTCCCACCAACCTCTGGCCCTGCCTGAGAATATGTCAAAGTTCTAGTGCAAATGGGGAGCTGGGGGAAGAGGCGAGCAACTGGTCGAATTGACGCTGTGTCTTGTGTGTCCTCCGTCTGCCTCTGACCCTCCTAGGCTGTTCTCAGAGCATGAGAATCAAAGGCTGCCGAGGGCCTGCCTCCCCACGTGCATTGGTCAGCACTGTCTTCCCCGGAGCCTCATTGCTTCCATGGTAGCACAGCTGAAGCGCAAAGGGGTTCCAGATGACCATGTCAAGGCTTCCCGTAAACGAAATGGATCACTGTCCACAGTGCCTGGAACATCATAGCCACTCAGTAAATATTGATTGAAGGAATAAATAAATGATCTAAAGTGTTCAGCCCAAGCATATTAAGCAGAGTGAGCAGAAAATGGCAATAGCAAACACAGCGCAATTAATGCAGCAGGCATTATTCTAAATGCTTTACATAAATTAACTCATTCGGTTCTCTCAATGGCCCTAGGAGGTATGTAACTGAGCAGAACTAGTGTAAGTTCTCCAGTTTGTGGCAGAACCCTATAGTCTGAATTAAAACTCTGTATGCTTAACCACTAGTTCATATTGCAGCCCAAGGATGGAATCAAAGATACTTCCTAACTTTTTAAAATTATTATTTTGAGAGAAAGAGAGAAATCTATCTATTATTCCATCTATTCCTGTATTCATTGGTTACTTCTTGTATGTGCCCTGACTGGGGATCGAACCCTGAACTTTGGTGTATAGGGGTGATGTTTTAAACAACTGAGCCACCCAGACAGGCCCTTAGATGCTTTCTAACTTTGAAGAGAAGAAGGCAGGCCTTTGATGTCCTTGGATGTTGCACTTAAGCTTCAGCACAGATCTCACTAGTGGCATTTATCTATGATACTTAAAATCACTATCGAATTCTGGGCGGCATCCTGGCTTGCAGCCAGCCCACTGGCACACCCGCCTGGCACACGTTGCAGGGCTGGCCATGTGAGGAAGACAGCTAACAGCGACAATTGCCGGGTGATGAATGGCTAGAAGTAGGGCAGCTCGAAGCATGACGGGGACAAGGAATGCAATCAGGAAATGCTGACCTGGAACTCGGAGTGGGGTAGGTTGGGCTGTGATGGATGGAAGGCAGCAGCTGCACGTACAGCATGCTGGCACGCAGTCTGAGAAAGCACTGCTTAATTTGAATCGAAATGGGCAGCTTGAGAGGTAGAGAGGCAAGCAGTGAGTAAAGCCACAAACCCAATACAAACCCATCATTAATCTTTCCAACCATATTCACACTTTTGGGTGGTATCGTTGTTGTTCAGCATCATTCTTCACTATGATAAAGAACCGTGATACAGGGTTGCGGGCCCAGGGCCATGCATTACGAGACTTCTGAGGAAGGAAAAGGCAGAAAAGGCTTCATACTGAGATCTGATGGGCACTTCTGAGCCAATCTCCAAACAGAGGTTCCTGTTTGATGTTTGGAATGGCAGTTCTGGAATGCACTGAGGTGCTTGTGTGTGAGAGCAGAGTATTGTTGGTTCTCCAGTTATTTCATGCCTCAAAGACAAGGGCTCCCTCTGTTTCATTTTTCTCCTTTCCCATTGTGCTTCTATCTCTTGTATCTCAGTGCAGGTCTGAGCTCTGGGCCCCCTGGGTGCCAGGAGACTTGACCCTGGCAGGAGCAGGACCCGAGCAGTGTGACTTGGGTTCATGCTCTGTGGACTCCACGTTGTCCTGGAGACACAACTTTCAAGGGGAAACCACTTCATGGATCTGTGACTTTTTATTGCAGGCTTCCACTGAGATTTCAAATGGATGTTTAAAGATTAACTGCTTATCAGATACATGGTTTACAAATACTTTCTCCCATTCCCTAGGCTGCCTCTTCAGTCTGTCAGTTGTTCCTTTTGCTGTGCAGAAGGTTTTCAGTTTGATGTAATCCTGCTTGTCTATTTTTGCTCTTGTTGTCTGTGTTTGGGTGTCATATTGAAGAAATCGTTGCCAATACCACTGCCAAGGACCTTTTCCTATGTTTTTTTTTCCCTAGGAGTCTTACAGTTTCAGGTGTTATGTTTAAGTCTTTGATCCATTTGAGTTGATTTTTTTTTGTATAATGTAGGAGCCCAATTTCATTTTTATGCATGTAGATATTCAGTTTTTCTGGCATCACTTATGGAAGAGATTTTCTTTTCCCCATTGTGCATTCTTGGCACTCTTGTCAAAGATCAATTGATCACGCATGCTTGCATCTGTTTTTTGGACAGAATGCGTTAACATTTAAACGACAACACCATGTAGGGAAAGGAAGGTGGTGGTATCCCAACCTGACAAAATGGAAGGCAGTGCCAAGTAGTAATATATTTAGGAATGAGTACGTAGGACTGTTTCAGGTGGATATCAAACTTTAACATTCATAAATATTACCTATTAAAAAATGGTGAGTCCTGGTTGGTGTAGCTCAGTAGATTGAGCGTGGGCCTGTGAGGCAAAGGGTTGCAGGTTTGGTTCCCAGTCAGGGCACATGCCCAGGTTGTAGGCCAAGTCTCTAGTAGGGGACACACGAGAGGCAACCACATATTGATATTTCTCTCCCTCTCTTTCTCCCTCCCTTCCCTTCTCTAAAAATAAATAAAATCTTAAAAAAAAATGGTGGTTCCTGGATATGCCTCCTGCCTCCTTGCCACCCTCCAAAAATTCAGTCCATGAGGTTTGATGTGGATCACAAATATTTGTGAACTACACTTTGAGAAATGCTGGTAAAACCTGGCAGATGCTGTATATCTTTGTCTTTTTCAGATCATGCCAATATAATTACTTCAAAAACGTTGTGGACTTCCTGAGTGTCAATTTCTAATCCATTCAATTGTATAAAAGCCAGGCCCCCCCAAATCTCTCTGAAATAAGCTATCTCCCTTGAAATTCCTATGAAGCTGCTGGGGGACAATAGCCTTAGACTTTTAGAAGTCTCACTTTTTAAATAGAGAAAGCCTGTGAGATAGACTCTTAAAATCCTTAGAAGGTCTTCTTTCTTTGAGGGTCTATGTGATACCATCTTAAATCTCCTTTACTTCTTAATAAAGGATCCTATATGTAGCTCTATCCTAGATTTTATTTCTGCTCCAAAGCCATTTGAGAATTGTTTGCCAACTCCAGTAGAATTCTATTCCTACTACTGATGGGACAAGATTAACCATAAGGATAAGATTAACCACAAGATTTATGAAAAGAAAAAAAAAATTTAGGGATCATTCAAACCTGAAGCCTTGTGTAATATTTCAACTATTGATTTGAACTCCTTTTAATCAAAACAGTTTTTCTCTTTCAGAGATATGTTATTTCTCTTTTCTTTTTAATTTTTACTTATTTATTTTTAGAGAGAGGAGAAGGGAGGGAGAAAGAGAAACATCAATGTGTGGTTGCCTCTTTCATGCCCGGAGCTGGGGACCTGGCCTGCAACCCAGGCATGTGCTCTGACTGGGAATCGAACCAGTGACCTCTCAGTTCGCAGCCACACCAGCCAGAGCTCTTTTCTTAATATTAAATCACTTTTGACAAAAGTATTTATAGAACTTCTCAGTGGAGCAAAATGCTTGGATTTGAGTTTTTTACTAATCTTGACATTATACCTCTATTGTCAGGCTAGAAGCTAAAAGGAGTTTGTTGCTGTTGATCTTTGTGTTCCTATAATTTTGGTTGGTTTTTAATCTTCTAAACCAATGGGAATTCAGACCTCCTGAAACAGTCCCAATGCACTCAATAGAAGAAAATAAAAGATATAAAAGGTAATTTTAAAGTCAAAGAGGGAAAACAGTAGTAAAAGAACCAAAATTTCTTTGGCCTTTAGCAGATGGTAGAAATCTTTCTTTCCTGGCAATTTCATAGGAGGTAGACTCTGACAAACCCTGGCATAAGCTTCTCAACATAATGCATATTTCTTGGTTAGTATTTAAAACACAGTTCATTGCTTCTGAAAATTCTGCTCTTATTTATTGTCCTTGAGAAGTTAGAAGAGCTGACTACATGAACATAACACAAGACTAGTGATCTTCTTATCCCTTATTTGGTTGAGAGTAGTACCAATGAAGGCTTGTGGGAGTGTGTTGTTTCACCTCAGTTATTTCTGACCTGCAATGAAATCAATCTTAATCTTGAATTCTACTCTGTGATTGGTGCTGTAGACCAAGTCCATCTGCAAGCAGATCTTCTAACAATCACTGATGCATTTCCCAGACACAATGGAGAATGAGACTGATGTTCGATACTTCGAAGACCAGCGTCCCCATCAACAAGACCTCATTGAGTAGAGACTTCTGAGGAGATGCCCAAGAACACTGAGCTTTTTCTAGGTTTTGAAAGTCAGAGCTCACAATCATTATGCAATCATTACACAAATTACTCACTGGATTAAATGTGCAAGTCTAATTTTTGGTCAGTTAAGGAGATGAATGCTTGGTGAGCATGACAAATCATGAACTAAAACAAAAGCAATGAAGTTTAAACAACAGAGCATTGCAAATAAACATGAAATATTTGGATTTGGATTAGGTGATTTTTATGATCTCTTCCAGATGTAACATAAATTTCCATAGTGCTGGAAAAATTAGATTAATGAGAATTCACACACACACACACACACACACACACACACACAATTCATGTCCTGTAACAAATGGGAAAATCTGAGCAAACAGTATAAGTGAGCTGAAGCATGTGATATCCAGGGTTTTACCTTCAACTTGCCGAGGAAGCATACTCTGTCCGCAAAGGCACATAAGCCACTGAAGATGATGTTTGTGAGGAGAAGTGAATAAATGAAGGGGCAAGCTAACGTCGTTGTCAAACATTTCTCCCTGGGATGCAAAAGAAGTTTGCATGTCATCAAGGATATATTTTGGAGGGGGCATGGGTTTAGCCTGACACAAACAATATACAGTCTTAAGCAAATTTACTAAATGCCTTCAATGTTTTAGGGAAGTTCGTTGGGTAACCAACTGTCCCACTTTACCTGGGTTTCCTGGGATGTGAAACTGGAAGAATCTTAGATCAATTGATACAAGTTGGTCACCTGAGTTATGAGAGAACTAAACAGGGTCAGATTGCCTTCATAGCACAGATCATCACCCCAATCAGTAGAGTGTATCTCTCATTCAGTGCCTTGAGAAAACACCAAATGGCCAGATGGAAGCCTCACTTCTTAGTTCAAGTAAAACTATGTTGTGTCTCCTAGCAGGAGCTTTCTTCCCCTGGTAACAAAGACCTTTAAACCTGCAGAGATCAGAAGCAAAATTTTTGTAAGCGAATGATTATGTATAATCATGAGAAGAGCCACTGTCACTTCTTCCCTTTGGTTTTTGCAAATATATACTCTAGGGGGTGGGGCGGGGTGGGGAAAGCTGTGCGTATTGGTAGCTGATTCAGAGTATACATATATTGCATCTCATAGAAGAGCACCCTAATGTTGCTGGGCATTGCCTGTCTCTCGTTTGTCTCCCAAACTGGGTTTTTGATAGCCATTCCAATCATTCTATAATGTCAGCTCCTTCTCGTGAATCATTTGGGCCTCAGCCCATTGCCTCACTCTTTTGCCGTGAAATAAGTTCCTTTGTCAGGACAATGTTTTCTGGAATTGTGTGACAGCGAATAGGCAGATATTGAGTACGTTCACAGATGGTGGTAATGGCAGAAGCTTTGGTGCAGGGAAGGCAAATCCATATCTAGAATAAGTGTCTATTTCAATGAAGATGAATAACTGCTCACTCTATAACTGAAGGTATTTAATAAAATCAACCTGCCATCTGATGGCTGTTATTCCTCCTAGGGAATGGTGTGTACCAGGGTTCAATGTAAGCTTCTCCTGTCTGCAGGCAGGGCAGTTAGCAGTGGTGGTAGCTAGATTAGTCTTGGTAAGAAGAGTCCATACGTTTGAATTCCTACCTAACCTCCATCTCTGCTACTACGACCACTCTGCTCATGAGCTCATTGAACAAAGTGAGAAAATAAAAGATGCAAGGCTGGTACCCTAGGGAACATCAACAAAAAGTGATAGAGAAACTAAACTCACAAAGACACTGAGAAGGAGCTTTAGGCTAGAGAGCAGGAAAAGACTAGAGAATGGGTGCCCTGTGGGTATGGTCACCAAAGTCAAGGAAAGAGCAGCACTTCAAGAAGTAATTAGTGGTGTGACATGATAGAGAGGTTCCACTAGGTAAATACCGAGCAGTTCCACTGCAGTGAGCAGCAGGGAGGTCCCTGGGATTTCCATGGAAGTGTTTCAGAAGAATGGAGTTGTGGCTGCAGCAGCAGGTTCCATTAGTATGAGGTGTGAGTGAATGGGTAGTGTGAATAAGCAGTCAAGTGAGTGCCTCTTGCCTAACCAACCAGCCAACCAACCAACTAAACACCTGGCTTGTCAGGGGATTGGGTAGATGGGGTGATCTGAAGTTTGAAAGAACTTTTTTCTCTCTCGTTTAAGTGGAGAGAGCCCTAATGCACTAATGGCTGGCAGAGAAGAAAGGTTGAAGATGGAGACAGAAAGGGCGTTGCTGGTGGAGTGAGGTCCCCGAGGGTACCGAGCGTGGACACCCAGAGCTCTGCCTCACGAGAGCCGGCAGCCAGAGGTATCATTCTACAGCCTTCACGGAATAACGATTGGTAGTGGAGCTTGCTATCTGTTCACCTTTTCTCATAAACATTAAATTTCCAGAACAATATATGGAAACACCAAGAGATGGCTTTTAAAAATTGTTGACCTGGATCCAATGAAATTGGTAAATTGGACTGATGGTCAGAAATAAATGGAACAAAGTCAGGGAAAGGCTACTTACACGATTGTCCTGTTACGGGGAGGAAAAGTGCTGGGTAAGGGCTGCCTGGGATCTAAGAGTGATCGTTAGCTGCTGAACGTGAGCCAACACAGAGAAGTGTGTTTTGAAAAGTGTGCACCATTCTGAAGGACAAAACTTTTTAAATGCACACTTTATGTTCAAACACCTAACATCATGTCATGCATGTTGCTTGGTTTGATTTGTTGCTACTGATCTGCCCTCACCGGGTCATGCTTTTAAGAATCATTTGGGTATCAGTGCTAATGGTTTATGCCGAAACATCCATGTTCTCTTGGCTGACTCCTCAAGCCATGGTTCATCCCCATAAGGTGGTGGTCAGAGTGGAGCTCGTGTATGTAGTAGTGGTGAAAGAGAGGTGTGTTTTTTTTCCACCTATGTAACATTTAGGCAGCCTGCACGTTGACCACATTTTAAATGTAGGCCTCATTGAATAGCTGATACTAATCAACTGATCAAACCTACTGCACAAATAAAACTTGTCATGTGAGGACTAAAGAATGAGGAAATAATCTTTTATCTTGTACATTATTTAAATCTCTTACTGGTAAAAATGTAGCATCAACTATTGAAGAGTGCCATGAGCCCTGGCTGGTGTAGCTCAGTGGATTGAGCACTGGCCTGCAAACCAAAGGGTCGCCGGTTTGATTCCCAGTCAGGGCACATGCCTGGGTTGCAGGCCAAGTCCCCAGTAGGGGGCACATGAGAGGCAACCACACATTGATGTTTGTCTTTCTCCCTCCCTTCCTCTCTCTCTAAAAATAAATAAATAAAATCTTAAAAAAAAGGAGTGCCATGAAAATGTTAAGTGAGGACACTAAAGATGAGGAGAAAACTGGAAAATATGACTAGGAGTAATTGAATTAAAGAAAGGAAAAGACTGCAAGGTTGATTTTAATGAACTCTTCAAGTACTTATCAAGAAATATGAGCCTGACAAAGATATAAGAAAAGGTTTAAAACCACACTGATTTTTGTCCTAACATTTTTCTGATTTCTGCAAATTTTCTATAATAACCATAAGTTTCTTTTGGATTTTTCCTCTCTCCAAAGGAAATGTGAAAAAATTTAATTTTATTTGTGAAGAAATTTAAACATATAGAAAAGTTGAAAAAGAGTGCAATATATGCATTTACACCTATCTCTTAGACTCAACAGTTTTTGGCATTTTTCTATGTTACCTTTATCTATATATATTTTTGCTAAATTATTTGAAAGTATGTTATAGACATTATGATTTCTGCTCCTAAATACTTCAATGGTGTTTCTGAAAAATAAAGTTATTTTGTATATTGCAACCACATATTTTATTATACCAAAGAAAATTAATAATATCCAACATTGGAAAATTAACATTATCCAACACCCAGTCCATATTAAAAATAAATCCCAGTTTGTACCCCAAATATTTCTCATAATTTTTTTGCTTGAGGATCCAATCAAGGATAACTTATCACATTGTTTGTTCTGCCTCTTTAAATATGTAATATTACTGTCAACTTTGTGAGTTAATCTTTTTGTTGTTGTATTTTCTTTTTGTTTTTATGAGTTAATCTTAAAGTCAGAAAAAAGAGGGGTTAATAAACAAGACTATCTAAAATTTTTTGCATGCTACTTCATTTGGTATTTGTAATCATAACTACAAGAAAAATAAGCACAGATTTTAAAAATGGAAGAAATTAAATGTGACCTGTGCTTGTCTCTAAATGTGAGTCTGTAGGTGATTTTATGTATGTGTGTGTGTGTGTGTATATAACTTTCTCTTATTTATTTATTTTTATCTGCCAAGTGCTTTTTAACAATGAGTATGAACTTAAAAGTGTCTCTGAGACTGAAGTTGGAACAGAGGAGTTACACACCAGTGCGGGGCGGTGAACGTTGAAACACTGAAGTAGCAGTCTAAGGAAGGATGTTGAATGGATATGTAAGGCTTTTAGAGATGAGGATGCTTTTTACCTACCTGCCGGAGGGTAGAAGTTGTTTGGTCTGAGGCGATTTGAGGGATGCCAACTCTCCCTTTCTTTCTATGCTGTTTGATCAAAGTACTTGATTTTCTGATCCTGCTTTCTCAACTTCAGATGGGCATAATTATATCTTACTTGATTGTTGTCAGAATCAGCAATTATATACAATATATGAGAGTAGCTAATATGGTAATTATTATTCAGATATAATGTAGGCTTAATAATGCCATATTTAATATTTGTATCGAGTAAGAACCAGTAGTACCATTTTAAAAATATTTAAAAATACATGATCTCCTTTAATTCTCACAATAACCCTTGGAGCCAAGTGCTCTTATCCTCAGTTAATCAGCGAAGAAACGAAAGCTCTGAGAAGTGAAGTGACTTTTCCGAAGTCACAGAGTGAGAAAGGAGCAGCGCTGGGGTGCAAAACCAGATTCTGTGATCGCAAATTCAATATTTAACAAAATCCTTGTAAGAAGTGTACACAATCACAGAATCAAGAATCAAAGAGGCTTTAAAGGTTGTTTCTTCCGATTGCTAGGTTTACTAGGACAAAATATACATATTTCAATACTAAATTCTTTCTATTAGAAGAGTTTACATGATGCTGGCTGGCAGCCAATTTTTCTATATTTTTTTAAAATTATTTATTTATTTACTTTTTAGAGAGAGGAGAAGGGAGGGAGAAAAAGGAGGAGAAAAACAGCCATCATTTGCCTCTCACATGTACCTCAACCGGGGAGCAAACCTGCAACCTAGGCATGTACCCTGACTGGGAACCAAACCGGCAATCTTTCTCTTTGCAGGACGATGCCTAACCAACTGAGCCACCCCAGACAGGACCCAATTTTTAATGCTGTTGATTTGATTTAGTGTTATATATCTGCTCATTATTTATGCTAATGCCAGAAAAGATATCATGAGGAAGTGAAGCCTATATATCAATACAAACTCACATTTTAATTGTCTGGGTACCTGAGGTTCATACCTTGGCAGCAGTGGCACGGGCATGGGGATTGGAGTTAAACAGACCCGGGCCGGGTGCTGGTGTTTGGGCTCTGGGTCCTTGAGCGAGTTCTTTGGTGTGAGGCTGGTGCCACACTATAGGGTTACTTTGACTGTTGTGTGAGCTAGTGTACATTAACCGCTACAGTGCAAAAGCACAGTAAGTGCTGGCTTCTCTGTCCTCATTAAATTCACCAGTTTCCAATCATTGGACCGCCTGTGAAGATGGAAGACAGGAAGGTGGTCTCAATAATACGAAGTTATGCTACAAAGTAGCTTTATCCCCTTCCCCATTCCTGCCCAGATTTCCCTTGACAGGCCCCAATGATGTTTTGGGATTGTATGGGCAAAGTGGAAACTCCCTTCCACGTAAATGACACTAATGTTTCTTGCAGATATTTAGAAGTAGAGGAAAGATGTTCTGCTTATCTTTTACTGCTTAACAAATTATCCAAAAATTGCAAAAATTATGTGGGGTCAGGAATTCAAGCAGTGCTTCACTGTGTGATGTTTCTGTTCCTCATGGTACTGACTGGGGTCACTTGGGGGGTATTTAGCCTGTGGCGTGGAAGGTAGAAGTCTTTATTCATCAATCCAGCACCTTGGTGGGGGCTGTTAGAAGGCTGGACCCAAGTGGGTCTCTCCTCCTCTCCTTGTAATCTCAGGGCCTCTCCACGTGGTCTCTCTAGCAAGGCAGTTAGACTTCTTGCATGGCAGCTCAGGAGTCTGAGATCAACGGTTCCAAGCCTGGGCCCAGAACTTGGCGGTGTTACTTGTGGCATATTCTATCGGTCACAGCAGTCACGGAGCCCTCCCTGATTCAAGAGCAGGGGACACAGATGCCACCATTTCGTGCAGAGTGGCAAATAATCTGTGGTTGCCTTTAGTCTGTGATGACAGAAGTATATGGCACTTGAATGCCATATACTTAAAGAGACTACATGTCAGTGGGGGCACAGTGTAGACCTCGAATAAGCAGTTATGTGCCAGGGGCTTTATTAGCATCGCTAGTTATTTCTAGATCTGCAGCTGCAGATATTTCTACGAACTTTCCCCCTCTGTTATTTGGGAGGAGAAGGTGGACCTGGAATCTTCCCTTTAAATTCAGTTCTGTGAATTGTTTCTAATATACTGTCATCTCTGCCTATTTGGTGGTATAAAAGGTGTAATCTGTTACTCACTTATTACTCAAATCTCCACGTAACTCACCACTTCTGGGAAGTCTTTCCCAAACAAAACAGGAATAGCTAGCTTTCTTTCTATCTGCTGGAGAGATGTGTACTGTGTGTCTTTAAAACATTTCCAAAATTCAGAGAAAAGAGAGTTGTTGTACACTAATGGTCAGAAAGTAGTCTCAAGTAAGTTGCACTTTGTAGATTAACAGAGAGAGAGGAGAGGAGGTCCAAGATGGCAGTGGCATAGGAGGGGGAATGGATATAATGGAAAAACCCCACAGTAATATAATAATAGTAGGGGATTTTAATACCCCACTCACATCAATGGATAGATCATCTAGACAGAAAATAAGTAAGGAAATAATGGCCTTAAATGTCACAGTAGATCAAATCGACTCAATTGACATTTATATAACATTTTATCCAAAAACTGCAGAATACATATTTTATTTATTCCCAATTATTGTTTATATTCAATATTATCGTGCATTAGTTTCAGGTGTCCAGCACGGTGGTTAGGTAGAATACATATTTTTTTTTCAAGTGTACATGGAACATTTTCCAGGATAAATTACATATTGTGTTACAAAACAAGCCTCAATAAATTCAAGAAGATTGAAATCATACCAAGCATCTTTTTCAACCACAATGGCATGAAACTAGAAGTCAGTCTCAGAAAGAAAACTGGAAAAAACACAAATACGTGAAATCAAAATCTTCCCTGGCCGGGTGGCTCAGTTGGCTGGAGTGTCATCTGTGCACCAAAAGGTGTGGGTTTGGTCCCTGGTCAGGGCACAGGCTTGGGTTGTGGGTTTGATTGGAACGCATATGAGAAGCGACCAATCGACGTTTCTCTCTCACATTGATGTTTCTTCTCTCTCTCCTGCTACCTCCCTCTCTCTCTACAATAAATAAAAAAGAATATATCCTTGGGTGAGAATTTAAAAAAATATTATCTTGAAACAAATGAAAATAAAACCCAACTTTTCAAAATTTATGGACCTCAGAAAAAGCTGTTCTAAAAGGTAAGTTTATAGCTATACAGGCCTACTTCAAGAAACAAGAAAAATCCCAAATAAATAATCTAATTCTACACTGAAAGGAACTAGCAAAGGAAGTATAAACAAAACCCAAAGTCATCAGAGGGAAGGAAATAGTTAAGGTCAGAGTGGAAACAAATGAAATAGAAATGTTGAAAACCAGTAGAAAAGATTGATAAAACTAAGAGCTAGTTCTTTGAAAGATAAATAAAATCAACAAATCTTTAGTCAAACTCATCAAGAAAAAAAATGTACCCAAATAAATAAAATAAAAAATGAAAGGACTGTCACCACAGAAATACAAAGAGTCATTAAAGAATACTAGGAAAACAACAACAACAAAACGCTCCAGAACCACAAACAGCCCTGGCTGCTGTGGCTCCGTGGATTGAAAATCACGGCCTGCAAATCAAGGGGTCGCCGGTTCAACTCCTGGTTAGGGCACATGCCTGGGTTGTGGGCCAGGTTCCCAGGTGGGGGCATGTGAGGCAACCACACACTGATGTTTCTCTTCCTCTTTCTCCTTCCCTTCCCCTCTATAAAATTAAATAAATATAAAATATTTTTTAAAAAAAGTACACTATAAACAACCATATGCCAACAAGTTGGACAATCTAGAAGAAATGGATAAATTTCTAATCTTCTAAGACTGGACCAGGAAGAAATACAAAATCTAAATAGACAGATTACTAGCAATGTAACTGAAGCGTTAAAACAAAACAAAACAAAACAAACTAACAAACAACCCATAAAAACCTTCCAACAAATGAAAGTTTAGGATCAGATGGCTTCACAGATAAATTCTACCAAGCATTCAAAGAAGAGTTAATATCTATCTTTCTTAAACTATTTCAAAAAATTAAAGAGTAATGAACTTTTACAAATTCATTCTATGAAGCCAGCATTACCTGATAACAAAATTAGACAAAGACATTACAAAAAAAGAGAATTACAGAATAATATCCTTGGTGAACTTAGATGCAAAAATTCTCAACAAAATATTAGCAAATCATATTCAAATACACAATGCCAAAATTCAATGTCCTTTTACAGTAAAAAAAAAAAAACAAAAAAAAACCTCTCAACATAGTGGGTATAGAAGGAATATCAAAAGAATGAAATTTTGCCCTGGCTGGTGTAGCTCAGTGGATTGAGCGCGGGCTGGGAACCAAAGGGTCCCGGTTCAATTCCCAGTCAGGGCACATGCCTGGGTTGCAGGCCAGGTCCCCAGTGAGGGCCATGTGAGGAGCAACCATACATTGCTGTTTCTCTCCCTCTCTGTCTCCTTCCCTTCCCCTCTCTCTAAAAATAAATAAATAAAATCTTAAAAAAAAAAAAAGAATGAAATTTTGCCCTGGTCCAGGTGGCTCAGTTGGTTGGAGCAGTGGCCTGTAACCTGAAGGATCACAGGTTGGATTACCCATTAGGGAGGTCAGGGCACATGCCTAGGTTGCAGGTTTGGTTTGGTCCTGGTTGGGTGCATACAAGAAGCAGCCAATCCATGTTTCTCTCTCACATCAGTCTTTCTCTTTCCATCTTTCTCTTTCTCTTCCTCTCTCTCTCTTACTCTTTCTCCCTCTCCCTCTCCTCTTTCCCTCTCTCTAAAGTCAGCGAGTGTGTCCTCTGGTGAGGTGTTAAAAAAAAAAAAAGAATGAAACCTTGCCATTTGTGACAATATGGATGGACCTAGAGAGGATTAGGCTAAGTGAAATAAGTCAGACACAGAGAGACAAATATTGTATGATTTCACTCATATGTGGACTCTGGAAAAGCAAGACAAATGAATCAACAAAACAAAACAGAGACAGACCCATAGATACAGAGGACAAAATGATGGTTGCTAAAAGTGAGGGCCATGGGAAGTGGGGTGAGAACATAAAGAAAGAAAAGGACATGAATAAAACAGCAGAGGAAAGAGAAAAAGAGAGAGAGAGAGAGAGACTATTTAGGTAACAGATTTATACTTTATAGTTTCAAAAAAAATTATTTCTTAGTTATTATAACTAGAGGTACCTCAGATGCTGGGAGTGCTAATTCTTCTAGGCAAGTTAGTTGCTGGTTTCAGTAATATGGAAGGGTAGTAAGTGGCAACCAAGGTTAATTATACCTTAGACTAATTATATATGTTAATTATAGCTAATGATATTATACTACAAAACTTAAAGAGTAGGTCTTAATTCCTAATGGGGCTTACCACGCATAACAGTTCTAGTAAATCATTTTTGTTTTGACGTGAATAAATAGATCACTTCTTTTTCAAAAAGTCAAAGATTGATCACCCAGAGAAGCTGAAATAGTTGATACATTTATACTTCTTTGTTTCAAATAATGGAACACAATAATAAGTGATCCCTTACTATAAAAAGTTGTATATTCAGGGTAAACATGTCCCTAAACTCCACTTACTGTTTTATGTACAAACATATCTCTAAAATGTCACCATTGTTTCACTGAAGTCAGGAAAATGATAGAGTTTATTGTAACCTAAAACCTGCTTTAGTATTAACCAGAGGAAGTTAGATGTTTGTAAGCTAATCAAGAGTCCTTAAACTCCATTATAGAAATGACACATTTTTCTCTTTGTATTAAAACACTTAATAGCTTCGTTTTTCAATAAAGCTGGACCCTCTGGCACACGCTCAGGAGACAGACAATGGTTTAGAGATAAGTTGCTTTTAGGGTATTGGAACCACTGAGCTGCTAAGTAACCCTACTGAGAAAGGAAAAAGAGGGTGCTTCTGGAGTTAAAATAAGACAGAACGCATATTTGGAGAACATAGTGACTGAAGACTGGCAGAATTCTCAACATCTCAGGCTACCACAAACTCTTCAGTTTTCATTTGTACTTTGGAGGTGTTCTGGAAAGCTAAGACAACAATAATTAGAATACAACTGTATATAGTACACTTTCAGCCAGCCCATATAAAGGAAGTTCTCTATTGGTGCAGAAAGTGCTTTGCTCTTCATCCTGTAAAGATTTACTTCCATTACCTCTTAGGATGTCACGGGATTTTATGTATTTCTTATTCACACCCTCAATGCACTGGAATCATTTTGAGCTGTCATAAATTTTGAGGAGAACTTGTCCTGTTTTGTATATATTCTTGGAAGTGCCAGGAATTCTGCGATAAATTGATACGCAATAAGTAATGATAAGCAACACATCTTGTTTGCCAGTGGACCAGGAAGACCGCTGCCAACCTTTCAGTGAAGAGCAAACTTATAAGCAGGGACTCTGGCCAACCTTTCCTTTCTGCTGCAGCTTCTAGTAATTTACTCAGGCTTAATGAATGCCCACCAGCTGGCAGACACACACAGCTTCATATTTGCACACAATTTATTTGGGTCGGTTTTTAATTTTTCTCTCCGTTTGAAGCTACAGTTGCCTGAAGGAGAATTCAGAGAGAAACTCTGGAGACTGAGGAACGAAATGGTTCGTTATCCAGTGATTTCTGGGGAAGAATCTGGGACAGGGTGAAATGGAATACAATTTGCTTAAGGTGTATATATATGT
>PVJI01025244.1:0-20778 GCA_004026765.1 Micronycteris hirsuta | reverse complement strand
GGTGAAAAGGGTTTGCAGAATCTGTTGACAATCATCCCATGTGGGCTGGTGGGTCCTGAAAATGGTTTCTATCAATGAGATTAATCCTTGAGGTTTCTCAGAAAAAGGGGGGTTCTGGTGTTTCCAATTGTATAAATCGCTGGTAGAGAAAGGGACATAGATTAGACGAGGGGGTGCCCGCGGTGGCGCGTCGGGTGCCGGCGGGGCCTCTCGGAGTGGCAAAATGGCGGCGCCTCCCTGGAGTGGGCCATATTGTGCTCCTCCCCGAGTGTGAGGGGGGCTCTGGATCTCTTTCCCCGTAGAAGTATCCGGCCTCGGTAAGGTGTACGGTGGTGGGGCCATTACAGGGTCAAGCAGCTCATCCGGCTGTTCTGGGAGCGGGGGGTAGAGTCGGGGCTCTGGCCGCTTTTCTACCGGCGCTGGAGGGGAGTCCTGTTTTGCCCGAGCCCCACGCCTGGCGGCAACACAAACAGCTCCCCTGGCCCGCTGATCCCCCTTCTGACATTTCCGGATATATCTTGGTTGGTCAGTGGCTATATCTACCCAGATATCTATATAGACAAGCTGGTCAGGATGGGGAACTCCGTAGACTATGGCTCTGACTGCAAATAAAATGGGGAGATCAAACGTGCCCTCAGTGGGCCACCCCACATCAAAAGTGGGCCATTCTATCTGACTGAGGGTTCGTAAGAACTCGGGGTTCGGTGGAGGCCCCCCATAGCCGCGAGCCCGCCGCCGGAAATCCGAAAAATTCTTCAGGAGGCAGTCTAAGGGAGAACCCGGTACGGACTCCTGCTGCCCCATCCTGAAAAGATCAAAGAGAGGGGCACACAGCAATCCCGCCCAGAGAAACAGTACAAAAAAACGGATACACAGACAACAAGACGAGTCAGACAAACAAAACAGAGACCAAACGCAGCGCGGCGCAGCGCAAAAAAAACCTAATGTGACCGGTCACGAAACAACTAGGGTTTCCCCTCCAAATGTTGTATAAGATACAACCAAATTTCAGAGAGCAGCGTCCCACCTCTGACAAATCCTGGGCGGGTCTTTGGTGGCGTCCCACCTACCGCCGCAGGGCCAAATGCTCCGGAGCCCAAAAACCGAAAGAGGATCCTCAGTTACTTACTTTTGCTCGAGCCGCCTATCCAGTCTCCAAAACAAAACTCCACCGAGGGGATCTCGCTGGGGCCTCCAAATGTTGTATACTAGACGCGTGTAACTCAAATAATAGAGACTGCAAGGATAAAAAGGTGGAATTTATTGGCCAAGTTTCACCTGCGCAGGGGCGAACTCCCGAACGTGTCAGCAGACACAATGCCCAGAGGGCTGAAAATGGAGTCGCACGCAGCGCTTACAGGCTGGGGCTTTTATAGAAAAGTTGGCTCGCGGGAGGAGCAAGCGAATGCGCGCGCAGGCGAAAGCAGGCAAGCATTTTTGAACAAAAGCGAAGCTAGCGATTAGCTAAGCGGTTGGCTATGCGGTTAGCTATTAGCTACTGGCTATAAAGTTAGCACGCGCGCGGGCAAATTTTAAAACTGAATAGCCTATAATCAGCACACAGCAGGGTGTCCCCTCAACCTTTGGGAAGCACATTCTGTCTCTTTTTTTTTTTTCTAGGGGACTTTCCTAGTTTTCTGGTCCTCAACACTATCAGCGCCCCTTCCAGGTAGTTTAGCCCATCACTGAGTCAAGTCTTTCCACAGACTACAGCTCCCCTCTGCAGGGTGCTTCCACCTTTCTCCTACAGAGCTAGTCGACCCTGTAGGGCTCCAGGCACAGGGGCTGGTTGGGAGGCGCTTTGTCCCTGGCAACTGCAGCGTGAGCTCCTCAGACCTGTGTGTACCACCCATGGTGCTTCTGGATCGGGCGTGGGCCAGCCACTGCTGGCCAGGTGCCACCAGTTGCGCACCATTCCTGGTGTTTCTGGAGTGGGTGCAGGTGGGCCACGGATCACTGGGTGTGCACCATCCCTGGTGACCCTGGATTGGGTGCTGGCAGGCCACCACCAGGCCAGGGGCCACCAGTTGCGCACCATTCCCGGTGATTCTGGAGTGGGTGCAGGTGGGCCACCCTGGGCCACAGATCACCGGGTGTGCACCAATCGCGGGGCTGTGGGGGACAGAGGGGTAGGAGGTGGAAGGCTGCTATGGATAATTCACCAAAGAGCCAAAGAGTTCCTCTTTTTTTCTTTTTGAAAAATTCTTCCTATTTAAGCTCACGATCCAAACAAACACCTGGCCTCTCACACAGCCCAGCCTGGCTCTCTCTCAAGAATCTTGCAACAGATCCAGAGGGTGCCGGGCCTGGGGCTGTAACCCACCCTGGTCTCCATGCTGGTCCTGGGGGCCTTATTGTCCCAAGGCACTCTCCTTACCATCCGATCATTCAATGTTCCCTTTAATTTTTGGTCTCCAATCTTCATATATGCTGGAATACTGTTGGCTGTTGGCTCTGTTCCTCAGAAGATTGGCTAGGTGTTTCAACAGTGGGGAGGGGGAAGTGGACTCTGCTCCCACCTATCTCACCGCTATCTTCTCTTAGTTCCCTAGTTTGCTTGTTTTAAAATTAGAAAAAACTTCTGGGATGTTTGTAGCTTCTACAAACACAAATAAAGGGACTACAAATACGTGCTTTTGTTTCAGTACTAACAGAGAATTTGTTCTTCTGGATCAAACATTCCTGTTACATTTTAAATATAATTTCATAAGAAACTCTGATGCACTTTGTAAAGAGAGAAAAAATGGAAACTTGGTGAAGAAGAGGTTGGTGGTCCCTACTGATACTTCATCTGCAAACATGTTTACTTCCTTGTTTTTTGTTTGCAGTGAAAATCTGAGAAATCAGATTCAGACAGAAGAAGGCAGGATCCCTGGATACAGTTGAGAGCTCTGAGAGGAAACCCCTGCTCCCAAGAGGAAGCCCCTTCCTTCCCCTCAGGTTTGCACCTGTCCCAATGGCAGTTTTCTGTCATTGTTGAGACTACAGTGCCCCCTCTTGTCCAGAGAAGCCCCTGCAGGCCAGCCCTCCTGCCTCCCACAGGGAGGTTTGTGTCTGGGCTCACACTGACTTCCCCTCACTGTGTCTCTTGCACAGTAATACATGGCCGTGTCCTCAGCTGTGAGACTGCTCAGTGTTAAATAAACTTGGCTCTTGGAGGTGTCCCTGGTGATGCTGAGTCGGGATTTCAGCGTTGGGCTGTAGTATGTGCTTCCACTATAAGCTATAATACCGACCCACTCCAGCCCCTTCCCTGGAGCCTGGCGGGTCCAGTGTACACCATAGCTCGATAAAGAGAATCCAGAGACAGTGCAGGTGAGGGAGAGAGTCTGTGAAGGCTTCACCAGTCCTGGTCCTGACTCCTGCAGCTGCACCTGGGACAGGACACCTGGGAACAAGAGGCATCCGTTTGTCAGTAATGTGCAGTCACTACCATCCCATAGACCCATGTCTGACATCTAAGACACTCACCCAGAGGGACTGTCACCAGGAACAAGAGACCCAGCAGTCTCATCTTGTATAGCACAGCTCTGCCTTCCCCAGAGACCTCAGCCCTGTGTGAGGAGAGAGCTATGAGCCCCCACAGCCCAGGGGAGGATGTACCCTGGAGCTGGGAGAGAAATTTGCATGTAGGGGACCCTGCTCTCATAAGTGGGAGGGACTGAGGTCACTGCCCCATGTCTTTCTGGGTCCTTACCACATTTCTTCTCTTGGACTCCATGGTGTGTGTCAGAGATAGGAGAGCAGTTAGGTTATGAGGCACCTTGGAATCTGGATAAGGGACATGCCACTTTTCTATGTTTAAAAATTAATGCTGATCAAGATGAGAGGATCACACTTTTTTAATCTTGTGGATAATAAAACAGATAAACATTATGTCCATTTTCCCAGTCCAAGGAAACACATGAAATAGACTCCTCATGTCTAGATTGGATAATCATAACTTCATGTAAAATAATATTTGATGTAGAGATTATTACAAAGTAAAGAACAGTCTTTCCCTTTACCAGGCTGAGGTGTCCAGGTCCTGCAGGTGGCGGTACATGTGCAGCTTCTGCCTCAGACCAACTGCAGGAAACGAGTCACTCTGGTTAGGAACTGCCACCCAGAGTCCAGCCCTGGCCCTGCAGCTGAGACAAGTGTTACACATGCTGGGTCATTTCTTTAGGCTCAGTTCCCCCAGGGCAGTGCAGCCCTTTCCCTGAGGTTAGCCAGTCAGGAGGCCTCCCAGGTTCCTAGACCACATGAGGCTCTGAGACCCAGGTGTCACCTTCTTCCAGAGACACAGGCTCTGACTCTGCAGGAGTTCGGAGATGTGTGGATTATCTGACCTGATTCCTAGTCATAGGGAGTCAATTTGGAACCTTCCTTCCCCCATTCACCTGAGGTCCTGGGAGGGGGTGAATCTGGAGGCTGATGTCTTGGGAAGGGGGCTGGGAGCTCATGATGTGCCACAGTGATGGAAGGAAACCAAAGTGCAGAATAAATGCATCTTTTATTAAATCACTATACTGAGGTAAACTGCATGATGGGATTTAACAGCCTGGTAAATGCTAAAACCAGGTTTGCTTGCCTGAGTCTCGCACAGCCTCCACACACAGAAAATTAAATAAAGGGGACAGCATTCCCACTGCTGTCCCCTTTATTTAATAGTGCACAGTGACGCCTGGGGCACATCTGACAGACTGAGGACATCCATGGACAGAACGTGAGATTTCTGCATGTGACAAATGTCTCAGGACATTCACCCTTTTTGGACAAGAGAGCTGAGAGTGAGGGGTTGGTAAAGCCACATGGGTTTGAAATGGCTTCGGTAAACCAAATGTCACCGCTGTCCTGCAAGTGCTGGGGATACCTGTGATGAGACCTGGGCACTGTCCAGCTGTCAGCAGCAATAAAGGACAGTAAGGTGGACTCTAAGGGAGAGAAATGGTGAGAGTCCTCCCTCAGTGAGCAGCATGTCTGTGCCCAAAGAGACACCTGTGCTCTGGAACCCACTCCTATCCTATCCCATCCCCCAAAGTGGAGAAGAAGAACTGAGCCCCCATCCATGATCCTGGCCAGTCCAGTGATGTGTGTCCTCTCCTTCCCCAGATGGCCCCCTGACTGGACATTCTCTCCTCTCCCTGAGATGCTTCCCAGAGATGGATTTTATGTGTCACCCAGTTTTCCAGGAAATTTAGAGAAATTGAGACCCAGGTAAGTGGAGCCTCTTGAAAATCTTGTCGTATTTCTCATTCCCGTATCAGGTGAGAGCAGAGGGAAATATTGGTTAACTCTGGGGTGCTGCAAAGTGAAAATTTATGAGGACCAAGTGTCTCCCAAAAAGGGAGGGTCCAGTCTGCGTACCACAGTCCTGTGTGTGTGAGTGTCGTGGGCGGTCGTATGTAGCTGCATGTCATCCTGGTGGCTGCATGAGTCAGAGACTACTGGGTCATGATGATGTGCCACCCACATCACATCTGCCTCGAAGGGACACCGGGCCCTTTTAATGACCTTCACCCTTTCAGGATGTGACTCACCCACCATCCTTGTATGTCCACCTCACACACTACTCTCAGCCCAGGGATCCCCTTGTCCCAGAATCCTGGACCAGGCTCTTCCTCCCAAATTCTACTTCCCTGGAAACACCCCTAGATCAGTCACACCCCTGCTGAGGTTCTTGCCCCAAAGCAACCTCTTTAGAATGACCTTCCATACCATCCCCGGCCTACAGTCCTGACTCCATTCCAACCCTGCAGGTCAGGAGGCAGCCTCTCATGGAAAACTCTCTCTCATGGAAAACACTCTCCCTAGCGCTGGTGTGATGTTTGTGGTAAGACATACATGAACTAACATTCAATTTCAAATGGACACACAGGGACATTAAGTACATTCACACTGCTGTGCAAACATCATCACCATCCAGATCCAGAAACTCTCACTCTCCCAACTGACTTAGAGCTTATTTAATCCATCACACAGTTTCCTGCCCCATGCCACAGTCGCCCCTCTCTGGGCTCTGTCTCCAAGCCCGTGACCCTCCGTCTCTCACAGACAAGGAAGCACACAGTTTTTGTGACTCTGAGAGTGGCCTGTTTCTCCGGGCGTGGCTCTGAGGAAATAAGAGATTGTGACAAAAAGAAGGTTCAGGGGATATCGAGTAGTGACAGTGATATGAGGGTCACAGTAGAGTTTCAGTGTTAGTTCCAGTTCAAGGACTCAGGTCTGAGACGCAGGAAGAGCCCATGTGCCCTGGGTGCTGGGGGAGAAACAAAGCTCATGTGGATGCTCCAGTTACAAGACCATCAGACAGGAAGGTCACAATTGTCCCCTGCAGGCCAGCAATGGTTTTGCTGGTCCTCACACATTTGGGAGGTCAATCTGCCTCACCCAGACATCTGATTTCAAATATCCTCACAGAAACCCCCAGATAATATGGAGGGACGTATTTTCTACCAAGTGGACCCCTAATTTAACTGTCACATGTTCCACCCTCTCAACAGATACAGACGACCTTCTCTCACACCAGCCTCAATAGTATCTTCATGATCTACCACTAGGAGATTCATCTGCTTAATGAGGACTCAGGGGCAATGGCTGATGAAGATCATGGGGAGACCTCATTGTGTTAGTTAATGACAAAGGACACAGCAAAACTCCAATGTAGTCCCTGGGTTCACACTTTACAGCTCACAGAGCAAATGTGAACTGCACTCCTACAGGAATGCATGCGGTGCAGGCCATCTAACTCAGGACTCTCGCATCCTCCAGAAGCTGCAGTCCATGGAAGGAGGCAGCTGACTTGTAACCTTTGATTACAATGTAAAAAATCTCAGTCAGTAGAAACTGAAACTCATGCCCCACCCAAGACCCCACTCTAGTCTCTGCTCTGTTCTCATCTGCTTGCTCATAATCCCGGATCACTGTGTCCCCAATGCATGACTATCTCCCTTCCCTTATTATTGCAGTTGTTAGGAGGGCTAAAGTGTGTGAACCCAGGTTTTGATGCTGGATGACTGGGAGCTCCCAAGAGTCGCCCACTTTACCCATGTCTGTTCTTATCTGGGCATGCTTATAAGAAAGCTTGGGTGATCGCTCCTTTGCTCCTGATGGGAGACTCAATCCACCCAAGTCCCTGCCCAGCAAGAGAACCCTCACCAGCCCTCACCCTCTGACAACAGCAAACCCTGAGCCAGGCTCCTGGTCCGGCTCTCAGAAGCCTCTTCACTACTAGTGGAGATGCCGCCTGACCTTCCCAACACCTAGATCGTGTCAGAACTTAGCTCCATCTGATCCCTTTGTGTGTGGGCATCATCATACTCCACATCTGAAGCTACTTTGGGTAGGAGCCTCTCCTGGTTTGCACAGGGGTCTCAGCCATTGGTACTGTGTGCAGGGTGCTGGGACAATGACCCCAGCCCCACCGGTCATTTATTCTCACTCAGAATTGACCACTGCTCTGCTAGCTGATGGCAGGCGAGCCCTGGAAGTTGCCATTTGCTGCGTAAGTGTCTGTACTGTTGGTGTCTTGATCCCGACTCTGGGGAAAAAGTGGGAGCAAGTGTTAGATGGAGAGGAATCCAGATGAACACTGAAACCCAGGGCTTTGGGTCCACCTGCACCTGCTCCTGGGTTGGATGCTCAGATCTCTGGGCCCTGAGCGCCCCCTGGTGTCTGGAGTGTCCCCTGCAGCCCAGCCCTCCTGTCTCCAGCACGGAGGTTTGTGTCTGGGCTCAGGCTGACTTCCCGTAATCGACTTCCCGTAATCGAGTCTCTCACACAGTGACACAAGGCCTTGTCCTGGGCGCTCCACGAGCTCAGCTGCAGGGAGAACTGTTTCCTGGACATGTCTGGGCTTATGACTGACTGAACTTTAAGAAATGGTGAGTCTTGGCTTTGCCAGTTGGACCTATAGAATGTCCTTCCAGCCGCTGGAGCCCTCTCCCTGGGGGCTGCCTGAGCCAATTCCAAGCAGCACTGTTGCTGGACACACTATCCACAATATGGCACAGGGGAGGGAGCAGGTCTGCCAGGACTGTGCCTCCTTGGAGCCTGACACCTGCAGCTGCACCTGGGACAGGACACCTGAGGACAAAAGAAAGCAACAAGGTGAATGAGCCCATGTTTCTGTAAACACTGCTGTGTACCGTCAGGTCTCCCAGGCACTGACACCATGGGAGGCCCAGCACAGGAAGGAAAAGGAGGAAGGAGACAGGCATTTCCCTGGGTCAGCAGGACTCAGCAGGCTCTGCAGCCCCCCACTGTGTGGCTGTAATTATACAGGAAGCCACAGCTGCATCACCTGAGCCTCTCTCTCGCAGATATGAGTCCCTGGAGCCACACACCCCACTGAAGCACTGCCCCCAACTCTGCAGCCAGATTCCTCCAGAGCCATGTCCTGGGGCAAGCGGGACCCCAGGCAGGGACAGGGACAAGGGTGCTCACCAGCACACCCCGGGCATGGGCATTGTGGATCTTACATCAGTCCCGGAGTCTGTATGCTCATATTAGTTTATTTAATTTAATTAAATAATTATTTCAGCCAACACTGAGGGCCTGTTTCACACCTGCAACCTACTAAGCACAAGGACAGTGGCAGCCATCCCTGTGTTTTGGGGTCACATGGTAGGTGCTTGTGAGTCAGACATACAATACCTGTCCCCCATTCTGAGACCAATGGATGAGCCTGGGGGCAAGAGCAACACAGGTGAGTGTTCACAGAACCTGGACAAACCTTGTGGAAAGGTTCCTGGGTTTGTGTTTTGCTTGCAGATGAGGGTGCCCTGCAGGTGAACACAGAGAGGTGAGGGAGTGTCCCTGCAGGGAGCAGGGCAGGAGCCACTCAACACCCAGTGGCCTGGGTGGGTGGATGGAAGGTCTCTCCAGAAAGACCCCAGGTGTCACTTAGCAGAGAGGGATGCTCATGACAGATGACTCTTGCAGATGGGCCATCTTTAGAGAGAATTTCTATTTGGTGACATTATGCCACACACGGTACAGGGCCATTTCTCTACTGGTTCTTTCTGGTGCTGCCCCCAGCTAGCCACATTGTTGGCCAATATGTCCTCAGACCTGTAGTCTTACCCTCTGTGCCTGAGCACACACGTGCTGTCACCTCAGGAATTGCATCCAAGCCTGTTTCACCACTGGCTTGGTGACATTCAGGCCATGTCACCACTTCACAGCACATCTAAGAGCCACTTCAGGTCAGTTAATAGGTGTGGTAACACTGTCCATTGCTGGCCTCTGGGTAAAGCTGGGCTGTCACTGAGAGGAGGACCATAGGATGGCAGCTTCCCGGGTGCTCCAGTTCGTGGGCTGAGGGTGGCTCCTGGAGGAGGACAGAGCAGTGTCCCCAGCTGTGCCCATGTCAGGGCCAGGCCCCTTGAGGCTCTGGTGCTCCTGATAGAGCCCCCATGGGAACGGTTGTGGGGCCTCTGCCTACAGGCAGGTCCACAAACCTGAACCATCCCAAGTGGAACCCATGGGAGGAGCCGAGGCCACAAAGCCTGGAGGCCCTCATGCAGCCCCACAGCCGTGCCTGGGAGTTCCCAGCTGAGCTGGGAAAAAAGGTTTTCTGGGTGTGTGTGAGAAGTCGGTTCATTATGTCACCCCTGATGACTGATCAGTCCGGGACTCTGCCCTGCCCAACATGTCCAGGGAGATGTTGAGAACTAGGTCGCTGATCACAAAGGTGACCCCTGTAGGGTGGGAAGTTGCATCTAGAAACAGCAGACTCAATGCCCTCATCCACACCATCATGAGATTTTCCTGACTCACTTTAAGGTCTGACTGGGGCCCAGAAGGAAGAGACACTGTCCCATGAGAGCTCTTTATGCCCAGTCTCCCCGTTTTCTTTGTTGCACATTCTGAGGGCACAGGGTGGGCCAGACTCACTGGCAGAGGAGGTGGCCTTGCGGGGGTGGGAGGGGAGCTTGCTGGGCCAAACCAGACCCTCCAGGTTCACAAAGTCCTGGCCAGCTTCCTTCTGAAAACCTAACACTGCACGGGGTTCTGAGCAGTTCTGATGCAGTGTGGGGGACAGGTCAAAGAAGGTTCTACATGAAGCAGTGGAACCTGCCGAGTTCCATGCAGTGTGGAATGAAGACCTGCTCCAGAGTCTGGCCAGGGCCCACCGTGCAGCTTTGGAAACTGGACAGGACTCCTGACTTGAGTCTGGGCTATGAGAGGTTGCATCATGGAGGTGCAACCACACTGGCTCCTGAGCTTCGTGAGTGAGGACCACAGCTGGGCCCATACTCACAGGGGCTTCAGGAAAAAGGCACACTATTGTGTTCAGAGATTACATGATTAGTAACATAGAAAACTGCAAAGAACCTGAATAAAATAGATTCGAACTCATTAGTATGCAAGCACCAAGCTACAGCAAAATAAATTTGGAAAGGGAAAACCCACGATGATATAAAAACAAACAGAAAACACCTTAGGATAAATCTGAAATTCCATGCACACAGTCTGTCCACTGAGAGTTATGAAACTTTGCACAGAGAGTAGGAATAAAGGAAGAAATAGACCAATACACCATGTCTGCAGATAGAAAATTCATGGTGGTTAAGATGGCAATTGTCCCTAAATAATATGTACAGTTTCAATTCAATCCCAGATAAAACTCTAGCAAATTTTTGAAATAAGCAATCTATTTTTAATATTTTTGTGAGAATGCAAATGAGCTGGAATAGCAAAGCATTTTCAAGAACACATTTGGAGCGATGCACCAAATCTTTGTCGTATTTGGAGACGAAGTTTCACCTAAACCTATGGTGATGAATAGCACACAGTTTGGGTGCAGAGTCAGCATGCGGGGCAATGGGACACAGTGTGGAGCCCCACAGACACTGTCATCCCTTTATGAAAAGACACAGCTGCAGGGGTCGGTGGGGAACTCATGCACTCACTCATCGCTGGTGGGGGTGCAGAAGGTCACAGCTATGTTGTCTGACAGCTCAGTGGTCTCTTATAGAACTAAATGTACTCTCAGCTCAGGTTCCTACAATCACACTCCTTGGTGTTTTCCGAAAGGAGAATAATAATTCTGCCCACACAGGAACCTGCACACTGTTTACAGCAGTTTTATTCATATTTGCCCAAACTTGGAAATAGCAGATATACCCTTCAGGAGGTGAATGGATAATACACGGTGGTCCATCCTGACAATGGACACTGAAGTGTCCTTAGATTTGGCAGAAACACCAAAGGGTGATGGAAAAGTGAAGCAGAGATGCCTGAGGAACCAAGTCGAGGAAATTATTTGAAGAAAGTGAAAGTGAGCAGTGAGGATGAAGACAAGGAAGAGGTGATGTAGGATGAGACGAAAGAGATCATCGGTCGAATGTGACATCACAACATGTTCTACACATGGGAGCACAGGTTACAGTTGAGTATGTAGACAAACACGAGGGTGAGCACCTCTGGTGGGGTTCACGTACACAGTTGTACATAGTGGTAGACTGTGTAAGTGTACAATACATTTCACTGATATTTCCACAGCATAGTATAACAGTCAGAGGCCTGCTACAGCATAAATGCAAAGGGACACCCATGTGTACAGTATATAAGAAGTAGCAGCAACAGCTAATGGGTTGTGTTGACACTGATGTTAAATGTGGATGCCTTCCAAGTACAAATGCCATGCATCTTCCATGGTTTTAGGAACATGTTGGACTCTATCAGTCTGTGATAGAGGGGTCATTGAGTTTTGGGGTGGACTTGCACCTTGGGACAGAGACAACTGATGTTGGTCATGTGAGACCTGGTAGCCCCTGTGGTGATGGGTATTTCTGTGACAACAGCACATGCAGTGGTTCTGTGGCTGCCATCAACGATGACTGTCACCCTTTCAAATGCAACCTCAGGGGAATTTGCCACAATAAAAGGAACTGCCACTGCCCATAGACTGCAACCCTCCCCAGTGCATCCAGAGAGATGCCAAGGAAGTGTGGACAGTGGACACCCTGCAGGAAGAATGTGGTCAGTGAGGCAAAGTGATCTGTCTGCGGTGCACTCGAGGATGGTCTTTGGGGGCATGCGTGCCTTCCTAGCTTCCTTCCTCTTCACAGTGGCCACCAATGTTCAAACCATCAAGACCATTACAGTCGAGGAAGTGACAGTAGATGAAAATTAAGCAACTTTTCGACCCCTGTGAATCTACAGGGAACATAAAAGAACATCTGTAAAAAATCACAACCAGATGTGGAACCGACATACACATTTGTCCATATGCACAGGGCCCTACCGTACATCACAGGGGGTGAGAGGCATGGGCGTTTTCCCACCAGCTCTCCGGAATGAAGCTCAAACCCCATGATGGTGTCTCTAAAACTTTGTAAGGCTTTCAGAGCCCTGCCTAGGCCCAAGACTCTGGCCTGGAGAGGAGACCAAGACAGCAGCTGGTCTGCACCTGTGGCATCTAGTGACAGGATTAGAGACAGTTGCCTCAGGTTCTTTTACCTGCAGCAGTTACCACAGCTACCTCCTGACAGGTCCCTGCAGTCCTGCTCCGGAGGACTGAGGCTGCCTTCAGTCTGAGGGGAGTTGCTCCTTCTCTAACCAGCTGGGTTCAGGGTGAAGGCGTGCTCCTCCCAAACAAACTGGCGTGCTCCCCATGTAAGTGGCCATGGGGGTGGGGTAAGAGCAGGGCCAACTGTCCATCTAGTGACACCTGTGCCATCCTGGAGAGCACACGTCCCCATCCGGAGGCTGTGATCCTTTGGTGGCATATGGTCTGAAAGGAGGGACTGTGACTGTCCACGTGTCAGGTCCTCCGAGGGGGCCCACACAGAGTTGTTCCCTCCTCCTCTCCTGCACCCTTCAGAGAAGGTCAGAGCCCATGCAGACTGGGCCACCTGAGTGCCTGACACTGTCCTCACAACAGGACTGGGGAACTGGAAAGCCAGTCTCCCTCGGTGTCTAAAGGGTTTCCAACAAAATAGTAGTTTACAGTGCAATGTGAAATTAATAAAAATAAAAAGTTTAGTTTGCATTAACACTATTTTATTTTTTAATGCTTAATTTAATCACTAATGTGTTTTTCCATTACCATTATTCCCCTTATACCACCATCCTCCTGGCAATCACCTCACTGTTGTCCATGTCCATTTTGAAATGTCCTTGACATGTCCTTTTCAAAATTACACATTTCCTGCACCTCACACTGGACACCTGGAAACAAAAAGGTGTAGGTCAGGAACCTGTCACCTGTTCACTGTTTCTCTCAGTCATCTCCACTCACATACTCAGGGTCTCTCCTTCTCCAAAAATTACCTCTTAAAATAGCAACAAGCAAAACCCAGCTGAGCCTAGACTCCATGGTGAGTTGTCTGTGTTCTGTCCTGAGAAGAGACTGGAAACACCTGGAATTTGGGGCTGGGCTCCTGTCCCAGAGCTGCAAGGTCAGGGCTGGCCTGCTTTTTGTGAGCAGAGGGGCCCTATTTGCACGTCCTCCTACTATGTATGGAGCTCTGGGTTTGGACAGTGACGTGAAGGACATGGTCCCAAAGTGTGACATCTACAAGGGCACATGTCTGGTAAGAATTACCCCCAGCCTTGCACAGTTTGGCTCAGTTGGTTGGAGTGTCTTCCTGTAACCAAGAGGTTGTGGGTTTGATCCCAGATTCGAGTGCATATGATTCCTGGTCTGGGTGTGCATGAGAAGCAACCAACCTCTCTCTCTCTTCTCTCCCCCTCTTTTTTTTTCTTCCCATAAAAGCAGTGAAAAAATGTATTCTGGTAAACAGAAAAAATAGGAATAAAAATAAAAGAATTACTTCCTACAGTTGGTCCTGTGCCCTCTCCAATGACCCAGCTGCTCCAGGAGATGGGCACACAACCTAGGAGAGTAAATTGTCATAAGTGGGGAGAGATTTAAAATGAGAGATGCCTTCAGGAGTCACCAGTAATGAACTCAACAAAGGGAATTCAACCCTCATGGCCAGAGGAGGTTTGAATGACCAACCAGGGGCCCCAAAAGGAGCTTTGGGTTAAGGAGACAGGAATTTCCTTCTGAAACCTTTTCCCCTACAAAGTGATCAGAGTGTGAATTGAGAACCAGAGTGTGACCCTGGAGCACATGGACCCAGTGTTGGAGGAGGTGGCCCCTCTGTGTGGATCATTAGGGGACAGAAGCATGAATCTACAGAGAAGCAGACAGTGCTCCCGGATCACGTTCTTTCGGTGGAGTTCAGTGCTGAATGTCCAGTGGCTTAACTGTCTCATGTTTTTATTCTAGACTCTGTGGTGAAACCAGGTACAAACATTGGGGGCACAAAAGAAACTCGGTCATGACTAGGTCTGCTTAGGAGACAATGTAGGTGGAGATTGGGGAGTAACTATGTTTAAATTACAGAAATTTCATTACGGAAAATCTTGACTTAAATCCTTAATAAGAAAAAACAGATACAAGTAAAACGTCATTGATAAGAATATTATTTTCTTTATTCATTGATTAAAGGATGAAACATCATTCAAATAACCTCTAATTACTGGAGCTGGTGGATCTAACTTTATATAAACTGTTCATCCTCGGAAGTTCAGCCTTAGGTGCACCGTCAGGATCTGTGTATGTGCACATGTGACGTAGCTGTAATCAGGGAGCTGGAGAGGGAGTAGGTTTGGGGCCCCTGGTTGGTCAGTAGTTAATTTCAGAAGAACCATCTCCTCTCTCTACAGTCCCTATTCATGTCTGCATTGGGCCCTTGGTAGTGCTGCCTCCATGGCCTCACATGATGGGCGTCCACTGAACTTGAACCTGATGCACTGTGTGTATCAATGTGTGAATGGGAAAAGGGACTCACTCCATGGGGATTCATTAACATGGATGGTGAATGAAGCTCATCTGAACTGATACACATGCAGGATTGTCATTCCTCTGTGCTGTGATTTTCCTAATTGTTTAATCAGTTCAGTTTCTCACCCTTTTTCTGAAATAGCCACACATAATATCTGGACTCACTCAGATAAGAAAGCACTCGCTTGAAAATGTATCCATGGTCCAGGTTCCAGGTGAGGCCCACACACCTGTGTGGTGCATCTCAGACAGACAGATGTCGTGACTAAATTTCAATATTGGGTTCACAATTGTCTAGTCTCCCTCAAGGGAAATTCATTATAAATCTTCAATTTATTTGTGACTCTCATGTAGAACCTGAACCTCACAGTATTTGTTGATATTTTGTGTAGCAATATTAAACCTGGAGGTTGGTGACCAGGACCAGTGTAATAGCAGAACCTTAGTCAGCATCCATTCCTTCACCTGATGTAAAATCAGAGCAGATTTCAAAGGGCACTGCAGATGCTAAGTCTTTTCAATCAGGACAAGAACAGGAAAGAAACAAAGGTTTGGAGAGCAGTGTATGATTTCTATTCTTTGCCACAAAGAGTGTTCAGGAGAGGGTAGATATTTCCCTTCACTGTCCCTGGTTCCCTCTTCAACACAGGGGCTGGGAAATGCCTTACCTCTGGCAACAGACACCAGGAAGAGGGCTCTCCATGCCCAGTCCATGGTGAGGGGTTGTGCAGTCAGGACATCTGTAGGGGAGGGCTTGGCTGTGAGTGATGCTCTCAGGGCTCAGACAGACCCACATTTAACCTAGTCTACCTCTTCTCATTTGCATATGCATGAGACACAGTGTTTCATAGCTGAAGACTTGACCCCATCTGAGAGAAGATAGTTGACACAGGGATCATGCTCACAGGGAATCAGAGAGTCTAAGTGCTAATCCATGCTGTGTCCCCTCTCAAGTGCCAGAGCTCTGTGCAGACACAGATCCTCCCACTGAGGAACACGCACCCACAGGACAAGATCCTCATTGAGATCATACCTTTAAGTGACAGAGAGACAACCTGGACTTGGTCTGGGCTTTAATGCCTGAATATATCAATATATCTTCAAAATGCTGCACTTAGTGTGTTAATAAATCCATTAGTATGTCCAGCTCCTTAAAATTCACATATAAAAATACCTCAGAAACACTCTGATTGACTGTGGTTCTTTTGTCTTAGGAAGTTTGGTAAATGCTCTGATAGAATAGGATATTTAAAGTTGCCTCTTGTCCAACTCTTATTTTAGATTTCTTATGAACAGGAAGACCCAGGCCCTCAGAAGAAATCACACCCCAGATACCACTGCACCTGCTCCTGGGGCAGCAGCCATGAATTCATTGGTCTCATGTGCCTTCTGCTGCCCAGCACCCGCCCTGAACAGGAACGTCCCTTCTGGGCTCAGAGGGCATGAGCATCTCTGTGTCTCTAATGCAAAAAATTGTGCATTGTATGAAGATGCTATGAGAGATCAAACATGTCAAAAGCGGTTTGTGAAATTTCATCATGGAGATTTCTCTCTGAATGATGCTCCATGGTCAGGTAGACCAGTTGAAGTTGATAGTGACCAAATGACACATTAAATGAGAACAATCAGTGTTATATTACACAGGTGATAAAATTATTGGAGAAAATGAAAAAAATGACTTTTTGGCCAACCCACTGATTTGAGAATTAACCCATTGTCTTTATTCAGTCATAAAAAATGAATTATTTCCATTTGTGACAATGTGGATGGATGTACGGAGTATTATGCTAAGTGAGATAAGTGTGACAGATATACAGAAATACAACATGATCTTACTTACTTGTGGAATCTAAAGAACAAAATAAATAAACTATCAGAATGGAAACAGACACATAGATCCTGAGAACAGACTAGGGATTTCTAGGGAGGAGGAAAGTTGGGAGCCTGGGTAAGAAAGGTAAAGGGGTTAAGAAGCACACATTAGCAGTTACAGATTAAACACAGGGATGTAAAGTACTCCGCAGTCAATGATATTATAAATACTATGTGTGGTGCCAGGACTGGATCTATAGGGACATCACATCACAAATTGTAGAAATGTCTGACTATAGGTAACCATTTTGCATGTCGTGGGAAGTGAAGCCCAGCTCTCACTCAAAAAACTCAGTAGGACGCAAAGTTTGGCAAGCAGGCCTCATGTCCGTGGACAGGTTTTCTCTTGGGGAAATCAGACCTGCATTGTACCTAGGCTGCTATGAGGCTTACTCTTTATAAAACTCTCTCACCCTGGATTGAGGCAGCAGCGGGGTTTACTGCAACTTCCTAAAATCTGAGCTAAGCCTCCCAAGTATGGAATATAACCAGTCCAACCACTTTTCCCTTTACATTTGCAAATATCCTTCTTTGATGTATTTAGCAACATCCTCTCCTTTGTTGTCTGTAAAAGGTTATCACCTAATGCAAACCTATGCATAGTAAATGAAGACCATTCTGATGTAAAGTACCCAGAAAAACAATAAAAGGCCTGGATAGGCGGGGGTTGAGGCCCTCTCTGTCACTTAGACAGCGGCCGTACCATCCCTTTATCTCCACAGGACTGCTGTAGTCCGTGTGCATTTGTTTATCAAACGGCCACAACACGTGGATTCTGCAGGCCAGGATCCACATCGTCTGACCACTCATCTGTAAGCTAGAAGCTCACATAAAATAATATGTGAGCTTAAAACATAAAATTTCTAAAGGAATTGAAGAGAAACAACAGAAAATTATCCCAAATTCCAGTGAAGCTAAGGCAAGGGTGTGGGTCAGAGTGTGACAGGAAGGCGACATGGCTGAATTCAGGGCTGTTCTTACATGTGTCATCTTTATTAGGAAAGCCTCCCATTTTAATAGAGAATCCCATTGAGAACCACACCCTAGTATTATTCCCTGGTGGATCATTCCTCTGTAAACAAACTGGGGAGGACTGTTAACCAGGACTTACTGTAATAATCTGACTTGCTGAAGGGCCTTTCCTGTTCCTCCCAGATATTTTAACGCTGAGCATAATAAACATTCCATGTCCCCTTGGTGTGTGTATTTGTCATCAGCCTGGACATATACACCAAGCTGCATGAGTCCCTCTGCCTCTGCGTGGTGTCACCTATGCTTGGTGCTGTGAGCATGATTCCAAATCCATGACCATCATCACTGGGTATATTTGTTCACAGGAACTGGGTATATTTGGTATCTATTGTCCAGCAAACACATGTCCTGCTGCTCACCATCTTGGACACAGTTGTGAGTACTGGGATGACTCTTGGGTCCATCAGAGCATCTGGTTAGATTCAGCCAACGTGTGTCAGAAGGTTTGATGAATCATTAGAATTGGGCACGAGTGTCTGAAGGAGACTCTGCCTTCGGTCCACATGAGCATACTTTCTTCCTTTACAACTGACTTTTCTCACACAGAGATTTCAGAGGCCAGCACTTAATGAGGAACCCAGAGAGGTTCCCTAAAGGAAACAGTTACAGTAAGAGGAAGCCAGACAGGAAACCAGCAGAAACATTCAAGTGCACCTGCTCCTTTGATGGCCCTTGTGTTCAGAGACCCTGAGCACTCCCCAGTGGTCACAGCTTTTGTTATGTCCACGTGGCCACAGCTGGTTAACAGTGAGCATCTGGACCTCTGTCCTTTCCAGTGACCCTCCACTGTTCCCGTAACCCTAATACAGGGTAGTGTGGGGCATGGTCAGTGAGGTTGTAAGACCCCTTTCCTGTAATGAGAACATGAGTGGGTGTCTGTATCTAGAATTACCTAACCTCCAGGGCTGTATACACCTGTGGACTCAAAGACATCACGAGTGGAGAAGCTTGTGTATGACCTGTGACATAGTCCTCAATCAGCTGACATGAGTCAGGTTCATCTAGAACCATCACAGACAATGGCTGCTAAAGTCTGTGTTGGGCCCAGGAATACTACTCTAGATGCACATGGTCTCTGTTCTGTCCCAACTGTTATCAAGGGCTCGTCTTTTCTTTCCCATGTCTGCAGGGGCTAAACTCACTGGGGTCCCCAGGTCTGCTTCCCTGTGAATGCAGCCCCAGAACCCAGAACATGCCCATCTGACTCCAGTACAGAAGCCTGCCTGTGACACGGATGAAAGCCCAACTCTGTACATATTTCTGGCATGTTCACACCCCCTAAACAAGCTGAAGGGGATCGCAAAAGAATCAAGGCCACTTCGCACTCCAATCTTCCCAGCCCCCCAGGTTCCAAAGGGACAAATGATCCCCTCACCACTATGCTGTGGAGCTATTATGCTATTTTAGTGGAGCTAAATATCCAGTCCAGGCCCCATTGCTTTGGATGCTACAGGACTAGGGCAGGATGAACCTAGGAATTCAGCAGGCAAGTGTGGGGCACTGCCCATGTGCACAAGGTGGGCAACACTGATACTCTTCCTCAAGCCACACAATCCAGACTTCCAGTGGTTCTCTGCCCACAGCCCCTCCAGAGACTAAAGGACCCCTGAAAGTCACTACTGGATGAACCAAGCAGACCCCTCCTCCAGCCTGGAACTGCTGCAAGGACCCTCCAGAAGCCACAGATCCTGATCTGATAACAATGGGGTCATTCCCTCCCTTGCATGCTGTGCTCAGAGTCTCCCAGGTGGACCTAATAATTACAAATTCCCATCACCTGATGCTATGTGGGCTCCCATTCCCATCACTGTTGCTGTGGATTGGGGACCCCTGCATGGGCTGAGACCCCACACTCCTAGGGGGAGGGAGCTCCCTGCTGCAATATCCATTGGATTTCCCAGTCACTGCACTTGTGGGTCCCAGCTCACCCTCTCTTTCTCTCCTCCCATCTTTTCCCCTGTTCCTGTTTAGAAAGCTTCAGACCAGCTACCCTTCAAATGGTTTTTCAAGGTGATTTCTCTGGTCCGAGCATGTGGATGAAGCTGCAAGCTTTCTAGTCAGCTAACGCTTCTCTAACATGAAATCCAATCTTTTTAACAAAGGTAGATTTTCTATTTATTTTTATTCTGCCACATGGAAGGACAGGAGCCCATGAAATAATGACATCCAGTGGATTACATTTCTGTCATATGTATCCGACCTTGTTGTGTCAAATGTTTCTGAAACTGAATTTGCGTCTCTCCTGCCTGCACCACAATCAAGGATGTGGGTCTTGTTAGGCACGGGTGGCAAACACAAGGCCCCCAGGCTGAGCCTGGCCCTCCACCTTGTTTTATCAGGCCCGGCACCTTGTTTCTGCCCGGCATCAGTACTGAGCTCCTTACCCCTACTTAAGAAGTAGTTACATTTATACAGTCCAAAAATGACAGTTGGCCCTTTGAAGGCAACCGTGAGGCTGATGTAGTCCCTGGTGAAAATGAGTTTGACATCTCTGTTCTAAAGAGAGAACAGAAAGGAAGGTGGGGCTCTGAGACTGTAGGAGGCAAAAGGAAACACCAGAGCCTAGCAGGAAATACCATCTCCCCATGCTTTCCTGTTCTGCAGACGTGGGGCTCAGCTGACAGCCACCCAGGTTCTTGTACAGGAGGCCTGTGGGATGTGTCTCTGTGCCCTCCGTGCACAGTAATATGTGGCTGTGTCTTCAGAGCCCATGCTGGTCATTGTGAGAACCACCTGGTTTTTCGAGGTGTCCTTGGAGATGGTGAGCCTGCTCTTCAGAGTTGGGTTGTAATACTTATCATCATCCCACCAAACAGTTGTGAGCCACTCCAGTGCCTTCCCAGGGGGCTGACGGATCCAGCTAACACCCATATTAGTAGTGGTCAGCGAGAACCCAGAGAAGGAGCAGGTCAGCGTGAGGGTCTGGGAGGGTCTCACCAGCCCAGGGCCAGACTCCTGCAGGGTGACCTGAGACAGAACCCCTGTGGAGGAAAGACAAGAAGAGGTAAAGTCACTTGAGGAAGAGAACAGGAGTCTTTTCATCCCTGAAGATGTCCCTGACTGGAGCACTCACAGGAAGGGACAGTCAG
>PVJI01025243.1:0-20746 GCA_004026765.1 Micronycteris hirsuta | reverse complement strand
TCCAGGAAGTACAGAGAGTCCCAATAAGATGGACACAAAGAGGTCCACACCAAGACACAACATAATTAAAATGCCAAAGGTTAAAGATAAAGAGAGAATCTTAAAAGCAGCAAGAGAAAAGCAGAGTTACTTACAAAGGAGTTCCCATAAAGCTGTCAGATGACTTCTCAAAAGAAACTTTGCAGGCTAGAAGGGATTGGCAAGAAGTATTCAAAGTGATGAAAAGCAAGGACCTAGAGCCAAGAATATTCTATCCTGCAAAGTTTTCACATAGAATGGAAGGGCAGAGAAAGTGTTTCCCAGACAAGGTAAAGCTAAAGGAGTTCATCATCACCAAGCCATCATATGAAATGTTAAAGGGACTTATTTAAGAAAAAGAAGATGATTAAAACTATGAACTTTAAAATGGCAATAAATTCGCAATGATCAACAGTTGACTCTAAGAAGCAAACTGAGCATTCGAGCAGAACAGAAACAGAATCACAGATATGGAGATCATTTGGATGGTTACCTGTTGGGAGGGAGAATGGGGACAAAGGGTGAAAAGGTGCAGGGATTGAGAAGTACAAATAGGCAGTTAGAGAATAGACGGGGGGTGTTAAGAACACTAGAGGAAAAGGAGTAAAGACTTGTATGCATGACCCATGGGCTTAAGCTAAGGGTGAGGACTGCTGGAGGTTAAGAGGTGGTGGGTGCCAGGCGGAAGGGGGACAAAAAGGGAAAAATTAGGACAAACTCTAATAGCATAACCAATAAGACATATTTTTAAAATGAATTTTATGACAGCATTTACCTCAAAAGGCAGGTGGGAAGAGTGTATAAAACAATGCTGATACAGGGCTGACATAGTGTCTGCTTCACAGCTGATGCTCAGTGAATGAAGACAGTACAAGAGATTAGATCTGCTTGTGGAAAATATCAAAACAAAAGGCTTTAAAAAATGGTTTGGGATGAAGTGGTGTGGACAGCCCAGAGCAGTGCTTCTCATAGTTCAACATAAACAAGAATCACCAGGGATCTTGTTGAAATGCAGGTTCTGAGTCAGCAGGTCTGGGCTGGGACCTGGGATGCTGCCTTCCTAACAGAGCGCCACTCAAATAGCAAAGGAGCATGAAGTCAACTTGGCAGATTGCAAAACACAAGTCACAGTTCTCTTTTGTTAAAAAAAACAAAACAGAACACTAATTTCTTAAGATATGGAGTAAGAACATGGAAAAGCCAGGAGGGCCGTCTTATAGAGAAACCTGCCACCAGTGTTGGGGGGGCCTTCAACTCCTCTTGAGAGACCTGGAGAAAGGTCACTTCTGTGTCCAACCAGGAACCATCGGGCTGGACCACTCACAGGCCCTACCTCCAACCCATGGGCTTTACAGATGAAAAGGAAGAGGAGGAGTTGGATTTTAGGGTCACAGCTCACTATGTGCAATCCCCATCATTGCTGCTAGACTGTTTTTCAGAATGGGTGTCCCGGGCTACTCCCACCAGCCGTGACTTGGCTGCGACAGCTCCTCATTCCCCACCAATTTTTGCATTATTCAGCTTTCTAATTTCTGGCAGTCTAATTGGTGTAAGTGATACCTCATTATCATTTTAAGTTGTATTTTTCTGATCACAGATAAATCTGACCACACTTTTTATAAAAAATAAAAAATAAATTTTACCTAAAAATAACTATACATGAATATTGAGCTCTAGTAAGCAATTTTGTGTTGTTGCAGTGGCAAAGGTTAGCAATTCAGAAAAAGCCTTCTCTGTTTGAGCAAATTAAAAAAAAAAAAAGAAGAATGGAAAGCAGCTTTCTCCCTGTTGGGGAAAATAATTTATAAATTTGTAAGGAGGGAAGTTTAGAATGTAGCCTTGGTTATTAAATTGTAAATGCTGGTTTGGTATCAACTGAATGATTTTCAAGTAGATATCGATAAAAGGATATAAAAATACATATGTTTCTGAGCTTTGTCCACAGAAGAGAACTGGATGCAATGACAGGCATGTAGCAATGAACACAACTAGCTCCCAGATGACCATTTTGAAATATCATCCTGGACTGGAAGGAACCAGGATTCCTTAGAGAAATGGCTGCTTCCAGTGTGGGGTCAGGAAAAGTCCAAGATGATCCTGGAACATGTGGGTGTGCCCAAAACTGAGGAAGTTCTCAAAGAATCATGGGAACAAATAAAAAAGGGCACAGGAGTCCACTAGAGGGGACTACCACTAGCCAAGTCTGAGGGAATTGGAACATCAGAATAAACAACGGGATTAGAACCCACTGAATAAAATAAGAATCCTTACTCTGATAAAACAAATGAACAAATAAATAAGGGGGGAGGAGGCTCTTCTTTACAATAGATTGCCTACCAATAATTTTAGGAGGAATGACGGGTTTAGAAATGATGGGCAGTGGATGCCAAAACAAATGAGTGAAAGTTTGATGAGGAAAGGGATATCTAAACAGCTTCCCAAAAATCTCTCTAAAAATTACATAGGGAAAAACTCTAACTTTACAATGGAGAAAGCTGTTGCATACCAACTTAAGCAAGTGGTTGAAGATAATAACATCATTGATAATAGTGCAAGCCACTTTGCTGAGTCTCCTGATGTGACTTCTTGACAGGGACACAGCTTTGTTCTGTGAAATTGTTGATAAAATGCTGAAGTTGCATTTTTAAGTCACAAGGAAGGTCTGAAAAACTAAAATTGAGGGACACCCTCAAAATAAGTAGCCTGACTCTTCAAAAATATTGAGGTTGTAAAAGACAAAGTCTAGGGGACAGTTCTAGTTCAAGCGAATCTAACAGGCACTATAGTCTTTGTGATAATGAATCCAGACTGTCTTCAGGACTGTGAAAACAAAAATAGCTCAAAAAGACATTTTGTGGTTAACTGATGAAAACTGATTATGACTGTGGATTAAATAATTGTGTTATAACAATCTTCAATTTCCTGATTTTGATCATTGCATTGTAGTTGTTAGAGAATGTTGTGCGTTAAGAAATATATACTAAGTGTTAAGAGCTAAAAGGAAGCAGTGTTTTGATATACTTAGAGAGAGAGAGACAATGAAGGGGGAGAGAGGAAATAGGACAGATGTCAAAATTGGTGAATCTGGGTAAAGTGTTTTCGGAGCCTCTTGCACCATTCACGACACTTTCCTGTAAATTTGAAATTATTTCTAAATAAAAAATTACTCAAAGTCTCAGCCAAGAATTCATTCTGCCATAAAATCATCATTGATGAGTTTTTCTGAGGATAACAATTTAACTGGTGAATTGAAGCTTCTAGCACTGTGCAGACTGCCGTGAACTGCAAATACATCAGACTATAAAGAAATCTGCACACTTTGCTCAGGTACTAAGGCTTTCTAGTAAGCGGCACCAAGCTCCAATCCCGTGTTTGTCAGCTGCCTTTTTATTCTGAGTTCTTCTGGCTTCTGATTTCTTCCACAGGTAGAGGAAAAGGAAAAACCACTGCAAGAATGTTGCAGCTTAGTCACATACCAGAAATTTGAGAATATAAATTGGGGGTGGCGGGTGGAGAGAAGGGTGAGGAGGGAGTGGAATTCCAGGCTCCTAAGCAATAGTGGTAGGTAGGTTATCAAATACTCTTTTCCAGTTTCTGCTCTATGTCCCTGCACCCAAGAGATAGGAGAATTTTCCATCCTTTCTGTTCTCTTTAAAAGAGCTTGTGCCCGAAAGCTCAGAGATACCTTGGAAATGGCACGCAGTGTCAGAGATGTCTCTGCCTGGTGTGTTTGCTGGTCCTGTCACCGAATGTTAGTCGCTGCGAACTCTTCCATTACCGGGACCTGGACACACACTGGTGTAGGTCAAGTGACCTTAACAAGAAGGGTTACAAAACGTGCACTGTTTTTTTCTAAATTACAGAGCCAACGTGATTTTATGGGGAAAATCCTCTTCTAAGAGTAAAACTTCCTAGATTCTAATTCTGCTTCAGCCCCTTAAGTGTGATCTTGCACAAAGCACAAAATCTGTGACTCTTAATGCCCTCATCTATAACAGCGGGTTACCTCTGGCCTCTTCACAGGGCTGGGGGCACAGAGAAGGGTTAGGCCCCATGGAGTAACACATTTGAAACTCTCTCAAAATTTACATAATGGGATTAGGATACACCTCATTCTATTTTCTTAAATTCTAGAAGGCTAACTATACTTTTTTTTTCCATGCACACACAGCACATGCAACTTTAATCAACCAAATGAAAAAGTTCCAAATGTACAAGTAAAAAAAAAATCCAAACTGTTGACACAGGTTTAAATAATACACTACTTTTATGTACAACTGTATAAATTCAAAACAGCTATCCTAAATGTATATACAAAACTTGTTTATACAGAATTATGTACATAAGGATCTATACATTTATTTCCTCAGAACCCTTAGATGCCACCTCGTGGTGAAGACACCAACACTTCATTCATACATCTTACAAGAAAAGAACGACTTCCAGGATTGACAACACTGTGACTCCTGTGTTCAGACCATGCACACTGGCTACACTCGATTGGTTAAGATCCTTCCATCCTGCAGACCATGCCAGATGCTGAGGCCTCTCTAAACAGCTTTGCACAGAGTGCTCCAAAGTAAAAGCCTATAAACCATCCCAAGATGAGAAAGCAGAGTCCCAACCAGGGTGCCGCATAGGTCAAGGCTTGGCTGAGTCTGCCTAACTACGTTTTCTGATGTAGCACCTTCCACAACCAACAGACTTCAGAACGTATTCATCCGACACTAATATATGTACTGGAAAAAAATCAGTTTTTTAAAGTTTGTGTGTAAATACTACAGGCAGTATGATTTTTTTAAGTGATAACTTGTTTTCTCATGAACTCCTGTAGAACTCAAAAGCTCCTATTTAAATATGCTAAGTTCCATCCAAAGTTACTGAAGTTTTGTAAAGATATGCACATTTGAAAACAAGGTATATGAGATAGCAGTACAAAACAATTATAGACCAAGACTTCTTGGTGGGAGGTTTTACTCAGCGATTAAACTTTTTTCTTTTTAAAATCAGCTGAGTTGTGTTACAAATTAATGGAAAAGGCCTGGCTAATAGCACAATACATTTGGGAGTGACTGCTGGGCATGTCCTGAGTAATTACAGTGCCCGGCGAACTGCTGAGGTAAACCACTTTTCCATGAGGGCCTCTCTGCGCCACATTAATGAGTCCCTTTCGAGGCTCAGCACATTAAAAATGTAATTCTATGCAGCTTATTAATTTGTAAAAGGGAAGAACGGCCCTCTGACTTCTCTGACTCCGTCACAACCAGGAGACTTTAGAAAATAGAGAGAGAAGAGGTAATGATTCAAGTCCCAGGCCAGTTCACTCTGCATCAACTTAAAAAACAAACCAAACTACTTGATTACCTCATAAATCACCTGGCACGCTATTTCCAGTGAAGACTCTCAGGCTATAGCCAGCAATTTAATAACTTAATCCAGCAAAATAAATAGCAAGGTCTGGGTGAAAACCTTGAACAAAAGGCTTCTGACGCAAGCGAGGCAGCCACAGTTGCTAGGTGCCTGTGCAGAGTAAAGCAAGTGATCCAGACTTAAGCAGGGAAGCTGATCAGTACAAGACAACCCACCCAGCTTATTCAGATTCCTACAGGCTTTCGGTGGTTTGAATTAACCCATTAATTAGTTAAACATTTTCCAATTGTTTTTCCTAAGAAGAAGACATTCACAGTCAAGTAAAATCATTTTGTTCCCTTTCTTCTAAAATAATGGGAATAACTAAGCCTCCTGCAGCAAGTAAACAACACCAAAAAAAATAGATTCTTTATTGATAATGGGTATACTAAGAGCTCGACGTATCAATCGAAGAATACAATGAACAAATGGACATACAACTAAACTTTCGAGATCAACACTACAAATGAGCATGCACGTCCGTGCATGAGGGACTATATCACAGACACACATGACACTAAGACCATCACACTGATTTCTTTTTTTATCATATTTCCGTTTAACCCCTAAATCTTTATCACAAGCCTTAACCTTGTGCTCCATACTTATGTATGCAAATGCTCACTAGACATCTCTCCCTAGATGTCTTGCAGGCACTCAGCATGTCTGGCACCGAACGTACAGCCTTCTCTTCTAACCTGGTTCTTCTCTTGTATTTACAACGAATGGGCAGTCCATTCCCCAGATCAGGTGTCCGGGGCATCCTAGACCCACAACGTGCACTTAACCCTCTGCACGGTCAGTGAGCTTGCCAGTTCTGACTCCCTCATCTCCACACTGTCTTCTCCATTGTGTCCTCTTCTGTCTGTCTTGAAACCACTGTCCTACCTGGTCATTGCAATGTCTCCCACGTACCCAAGTATAAACTTGGCTCTTTCCTTCACCACCCACATCTAAATAGTCACCAGGTACTTTTTCCTTGATAATGCCTGTCATTTAGCTATCCTTCCTTTTCTTTCTTATAGGTTTTCTAGGGTTCTTTCTTTGTAGCTAGCCTCTTCATATAAACCTCTCACACAAACTAATTTTATCTCCCCACTCTGCTTCTCTGACTCAGTGCCTGTCCTTTTTGCCTGCTTTTACCTTCTCATTTGCTTAATCCCACCATAATATCAAAATCCCACCATAATATCAAAATTCAATGTCAAGCCTACCAATGTTACAAAGGACACCCCAGAAAACTCAAACTGGAAACCATCTGTCCCCCTTTTACATTTTTGAATTTCTGTCAATTCCAATATTCTCAGTCCTTAACATATAAAGACTGTGTTCTTAAATCCAAAAAAGATTTACCAACTCAGCTTCTCTTCAATAAGGTGGGCAGAAAAGAAACCAAGGGAAGTTTTTTGCCCTGACCGAGTTGGGAGGCAGAGATGTCATCAGTAGAACTTGGAGTCCTTCTCCAAGGACTGGAAAGGGGCCAGAGCACTGTGGCTTGTCCCAGCTCGTGCCAGCGGACATCAGGAGTGTGGAGGCCTGCAGGAAATTATTTCTCTGTATCCACTCAATACTGTTTGAGTGTTCACTGTGTGCCAGGCAGTGAACAAGAGAGACTCGGCGTGCTCTCAGAGACCCACAGAAGTGTCCACGCTCGTTTAAGTTTGGGAAACGGCAACCATGGCGGTCTCTGGAAATGCATAATGGACGTTGTCATATAGAAGTCTCTGAAAAGTCCCACCATTAAAAAAAAAACCATACCATATTTCATATTATTGCCCAAACTAATTTGGCAACAGAATCCCTCCCCTGCTTTTGTTTTGGCAAAATATATTAATGACCCATGTGGCTAGAGCTCTGGAACATACTTCGGGAAATGCTGTGAAGAGCAATTCAAATGCAGAGAAAGAAATGCTGAACCTGGGAGAGGAAAAAATATCATTACGTATTTTGGAGATTTGAGTAGAGGGGACTCTGCCTGGGACAAGAACAACAGAAAAGAGTGAGGGTTTTGGTGGTGTGAGCAGGCAAACAATTCAAAGCTTCCAGTCCTTTTACGTGGTTTTCCTCAGACCTTAAGGAACGGACCAGAGAGTAGGAAAAGTGACTTTTAATTTTTCCAGACTTTGTCCTCCGAAGCCTCACTACAAGTCTGTCCCCAGCGACATGACATGGAGACCGGTACTAGGGAACTCTAAGCTGGCTCCACCTTCTTCTACAACTCTATTTCACAATTTTGCAGGAAAGAAGCTCAGATAGTTTTCTCCCTTCTGTGAAGTTCGAGTCCAGACTATATTTGCAGAAATCAAGTAATTTTGGTTACTTCTGAGGGCAGTCATGTTTAGTTTGCATTATGGTTGCAACAAATAATATCCCAATCTTGCTAATACTCAATCTTGGAGTTAAATTTCACATTAAGGCAGACAAGTCACAGAATATCATTTTGGTTGCATACCGGAAATCTATTACTATAATAGAATTTTCAATTGTCTGAGCATCCACTATTACAAGGCTCGCTGTATAATGTGAAAGAATGGTGCTGCTCCAGTGAATTCACTCCTGTGGTCCTTACATAGACATTGTGGATGGGAACCCTGAGAGGCTGGCATTGTCCAAACACTTAAAAAAATGCATTTTCTCATATGTTCAAAATATCTCATAACAAGCAGAAGCAAAAGTATTCCATGTTGCTGCAATGAAGTTGTTGAGTATGTGCCAGAACTATTCCAAAGCATGTGTGCAGAGCAGAACTGACAGCATCCTGTGTAATGTGAGAACCTCGAAAGCTACCAATGAAAACAGACAAGCTTGGGAAGACCAGTCTTCCCCGCGGACCTGACTGAGCACAGGCCTTCCTTGCCAGTCTCACTGACATACAGCAAGTATTTTTGGAGCAACAATTAAGACAGCTGATTTTCAGAATGCCAGCTCTCACATGTATATTTTATGGTAAAATTAACTGGTACAGTAAAATAACCCAAAGAATCAGAGTGAACAATGTATCTTTTCATTTACAGTGCTTTTTAAAATTTGTAAAGCATGTAACAGAAATTTATTAATGGAACATTGTTTCATATTTTTTGGCCTTCCTGTAGTGTACAGAATTTTTATAATGTGTTTTGATGGCTTTACTTGGATGAAATTTCTGTTGTTTTCACAACCTAAGAAACAGTTTTAAAAGAAATAATCACTCAAAAGTTCTGACTCACTTTCAATTTACACTAATGAATTTTTTTCATCTCTTGAAGATAGATATTCTTCAGAATAGTATGCCTTTTCCTCTAGTGAAGTGCAAACACTTTAAAACAGCATTTTAGTGTTAGTGCAGCCCAGCGAGATGGGTACTTTCATTCATTATTGGTGGAAATGTAATTTGGGACATACTTTTGGGAAGTCAGTTTGAAGACACACACACACACACATGTACATGCACAGGTTATATATACATATATGTGTATAAAATATATGTGTGCATGCATTCATACATAATGTAGTTTGCACCATTTTCCTAAAGAAATACTAGGAATGTTACACAGTTTATTACAGAGATGTTCATTAAATTTTATGAACATTAGGTGTTTATAGGTAAAAAAGCAGAAGCAACTTAAATGCCCAGGTTTAAAGGAAAAGTTAAATAAATTACATTAGATCCAAACAATGAACTATCATCTATCCATTAAATGATTTATGGAAGAATACCAAATGACATGTTAAAGTGTTGATATATCCTAAAAGCATGTTATACAATACTATGTACAGCATAATAATGTCATGCTTATCTGTGTCCAGAAAAAATACTAGAAAAATATCTGCCTAAATATTAAAGACCATGCTTGAGTGACAGACCTATAAATGGATTTTTATTTTTTCTTACAGTGTTCTCTGGCTTCCAAGTTTTCTGCAGTGAATGTGTATTATTTATGAAATAAATAAAATAAATGTTACAAGTTTCTGGGTATATTCATACCTTTTATATTCTAACACAAGGTAATACACAGATACACACTTAAAGATGTACTTACAACTGTGTTCTTTTCTGACTTGTTTATAGTAATAAAATAGTGGAAGCACTCAAAAGTCCAACAGGGAATTGGTTTTAAAAAATAAAAGTGCATTCATGCAATGGAATATTACACAATTTTTAAAACCAGATGCCTGAAAGTATTTAAGAATGGGTAGGAAATGCTTATAATATGTTAAGTAAAAAAGATATATAGATAAGACTTCTGGTCAAGATGGAGGCATAGGCAGACATGGCTTGCCTCTTTGCATAATCACACCAAAATTACAATTAAAATATACAACAACCATCACTCAGAACTATCAGAAATCAGTTGAATAGAAGTCTGACAACTACAGAATTAACAAAACCACATCCATCCAGACTCGTAGGAGGAGCGCAGACGTGAAGCCCACTGGTCCCTAACCCATGTGTGCTGGATTAAAAATTTGGGAGGGATATCTCAGGAGCAAGGATTCCCAGACCCACACCAGGGCCCCCATCCCAGGATTCCAGGGCCAGGAAGATAAATTCCCACAACTTCTGACTGAAAAAACAGTGGGAATTCCATCAGTGGAAGAAACTGCTGGAGCTCCAAGCAGTTCCTCTCAAAGAACCCACACATGAACTCACCTACTCAGACTCACTCCCTCAGAGCTCCAGCACCAGGGTAGCAGCTTGAAAGGTACCAGTGACATATAGGGAGAAGCTGAAGTGTCTGGCATCAAGGCAGGCAGACGTCATTGTCCCTTTTTTAAACGCCCCCCCCCAACCCCACCCAGTGCCGGCAGTCTGGTGCTATAACTGAGACTCCATCGACGTGGCTAACACTGTTTGACCTGCCTTAGAGATCCCCAGAGACTCTTCCCCACCCAACTTACAGGCCCATCCAAGCAGCTTTTCCATATAAATGGTTGGTTTTGGCTCATGCTTCACAATTTCCTAAATCCTCTCAGCAAGCAACAGCTGGCTTCAGTGAGCCCCAGGTCCCACACTAGCAACAGCCAGCCTAGATTCACAGCTTGGCTTCACCTGGGAATCTCCAAGCTCAGTAAAAGTAGCAGCCATCTCAGATTGCTTTATCACTCAGGCAGGATGGCCCTGGGCAAAACACAGACCGGGGCTGACCTTGGCCTGCACCACCTGGGAAACCCCAGGGCCAGTGCACACAGTGGACAGCTACAGACCACGTCTGAGTACCACCACCCTACCCCTACACAGCTGACCCTCCATGGAGGGTGGAGGGTGGTGGTAAGTGTTCATAACCAGTCCTTGCAGCTGACTGGCCTAGGTAACACCCTTGCATTGACCTGCCAAGAGCAATCAAAGCTCAACTGCAAGAGAAGGGTGTACTCAGCCCATATGAAGGGCACACCTCGAGTACCCAGCTTGGGTGATAGGGGAGGCTGTGCCACAGGAACCTACAAGGCACCTGCTACACTAGGCCACACTATCAAGACACGGAGTCAAAGCAGTTCTACCTAATACATAGAAACAAACACAGGGAGACTGACAAAATGAGGAGACAAAGAAATAAGGCCCAAACGAAAGAACAGATCAAAACCCCAGAAAAAGAGCTAAAAAAAATGGAGGTAAGCAATCTATCAGATGCAGAGTTCAAAACACTGGTTAAAAGTATCCTCAAGGAACTTAGTGGGGACCTCAGCAGCATAAAAAAGACCCATTCAGAAACAAGGAACACAGTAATTGAAATGAATAATTTACAGGGAAACAACAGTAGAGTGGATGAAGCCAATACTCAAATCAATGATTTGGAACATAAGGAAGAAAAAAACAATCAGAACAATAAGAAAAAAGAATCCAAAAAACAAGGATAGTGTAAGGAGCGTTTGGGACAATGTCAAGCAGTCCAACACTTGCTTCATAGGGGTGCCAGAAGGAAAAGAGAAAGAGCAACAAATTGGAAATCTATTTGAAAAAATAATGAAAGAAAACTTCCCTAATTTGGTGAAGAAAATAGACATGCAAGTCCTGGAAGTACAGAGAGTCCCAAACAAGATGGATACAAAGAGGCCCACTGTAAGACACATCATAATTAAAATGCCAAAGGTTAAAGATAAGGAGAGAATCTGCAAGAAAAAAGAAGTTAGTTACCTACAGGGGAGTTCCCATTGAGTGTCAGCTGATTTCTCAAAAGAAACTTTGCAGGCCAGAAGTGATTGGCAAGAAATATTCAAAGTCATGAAAAGTAGAGACCTACAGCCAAGATTGCTCTACCCAGCAAAGCTATCATTTAAAATCAAAGGACAGGTAAAGAGCTTCCCAGACAAGAAAAAAATAAAAGAGTTCATCATCACCAAACCATTATTATATTAAATGTTAAAGAGACTTATTTAAGAAAAAGAAGATCAAAACTATGAACTATTAAATGGCAAAAAAAAAAAAAATATATGTGTCTATCAACAGTTGAATCTAAAAAAACAAGAACAGAAACAGAGTCCTGGACATGCAGAGCGTTTTGATGTTTGCCAGAGGAAGGGGGTGTCAGGGAATGGGTTGAGGGGCGAGGGGGTTACAAAGTACAAAATAGGTGGTTACCGAATAGCCATGGAAATGTAAAGTACAGTATAAGAAATGGAGTACCCAAAGAACTTACACACATGATCCATGAACATGAACTTGGGTGGGGGGATTGCCTGAGGGAGTGGGCCCCCCCAATCTGGCAACCATCTGGGTGGATGGGGGCAAATGGGGAAAAATCAAGACAACTGTAATAGTAAAATCAATAAAATATAATCAAACAAAGATTCTAATACATAGAAATAACACAATTACAATTTTGATTGCCTAGAAAAATATCAGAATTACATTAGCATGTTAATGGGGTTACCACTGGATGGTGAAAGTATTTATAGATTCTTTTGATTTCCTTTCTTAATAATTTTCTATGCTTTCAACATTTGTAATTTTTATAAACAGAAAAATGTAAACAATAAAGAAGTTTGTTTTGTTACTAGTGATATTAAGATACACCATCAAGCATCCTTCTTCAAATATTTTTTTTCAAACTAGCATTTCTACTGAATGTATGAGTGTACCACAGTAGGATAGGGCTATTTAAATATTTTATTTTAGCCCTTGGGTGTCTCTGACAAACAACAGAAAGAATTTTGACCAAAAGGCTTGCTTTGCTCTACAAGATCCTTAAAACAGCATAAGAAAAGGGATGCTGAAGGGTCTGAGAGGTGACCCCAGCGAGCTGGCCCCAGTTTCACTTTCGTTAACTGGGACACTAAGGTTTGTTAATCATTTACCTGTTCAGAATCCAAGTAAGCAAAGGCCAAAGCAGTTTCAAGTTCAGTGACACCTCAGGTGTAGACTTCTTCCCTGATACAGGGCCACACCCACAGTGTGAAGGTTTGTTCAGATCCTGGACTTTCTGCCTTCAATGAAGCTCTAATAATAGCCTCTGATTGATTGCCAAGGCAAGTAACCATCTTTGTAGACTCAGGAAATGAACTTGTGTGTACACACACACACTTGGAAGACTGCCGAGGAAAAATATTTTTATGCCCTTATTTATATACCTTGTTATGTCTTTAATAGAATTTTCTGTTACATGCATATTGCATTACAGGCAATAAGTGCAAAGATTTATCTGTTTTGCCACTGATGTGTGAACTCAGTGAGGATTTATTAAAAGCTTATCTTTAAATGGTTCTGGCCACATGAAATAAAAGGGGACAGCCCTGCCTTCATTTCCAGATGGAGATACAAAGACAATTCCACGAATATTACTTACTCTTTTCATGTCTTTTCTCCAATAAAATGGTCAAAATTATAATTGACATGTGCTGATTGTCACTTAAATTTAGTGTAATAGCATTTTAAAGGTTCGGTTTAAAATCATTGCCATAAAGCCCAAGAATATCATCAGTTAAATTTATCAAATACATATATTTTACAAATCTTAGTTTATACCAAATATTAAGGATAGGGTTGAGTACATTATGATTTTTCCTAATGGAATGAAAGACTTGCACTGATTTTTTTTCACTCTGTGAAGCTCACTCAGTACTCTCAAGTTTTATGACAGGTACCGAAAATATATATAACAGGGCAATCATTTTTGTTTCCCAGACGAACCGGCAGCATTGACACCGAGTTTAGATAAAGATGAGACCAACAAAACAATTAAAAGGTGGAAAGTGAAAAAGAAAGAAAAAGAAATGGAAAGCAAATGTGTGAGTGTAGGGTAAATAGAGCAACAATTAGTATTTACTTGATTTGTCCTTTCTCCACGTAGGTGGTCCTATAAAACCCCACGAGCGAGCCGTTCAGCCAGCCGGCGAACTCCAAGGTCAAGCGGTAGGGACCCTCGCTGCCGCTGGGCGCGAGCTCTTCCTCTGCTTCCACCACCACGTACTCCTGCTTCTTGTACTCGAAGCACCGCCGGACCGCCACCTGCGTCCCAGAGGGCCCCCGCAGCACCGGGAGCTGGCTGATCCTGGTCTCCCGGAGGTGCAGCCACAGGTGCCGCGTGGGCTCGGTCACGCTGATTTCGATGGTCACACTGCCCGTGTAGGTGTCCTCCTCCATCACCGGCCTCACCTCCAGGTCGTAGTGCACCGGGATGAGGAAGTCCGGCAGCCTGAAGTTCCTCCAGGCTCCGCTCTCATCGGTGCTCGCAGGGCAGGCCCCCTCGTCCTGCGGAGGGCTCGCCGTGGGGGTGCTCGCCGCGGGAGGACTGGTGGAAGGGGCGTCTTTGGGGAGCTCACACGATCTGGTCAAGCCAACCGAAAGCCCTACTATCAGCCCCACACCCACCACCACCGCGCAGATGATGGCCACATGTTTCGTTTTGATGCAGTATCTCTTCGAGTCTTCTCCCTCCGCAAAGTTCATTTTTGTTTCCAAAGTCAAACGTTACACACGAAAGGATGTTCAATGTAGCTAACGTCGGCAGACTTCCTTTTAAACTTGCATGGAATGCCCTGGTTTGGCGGCCTGTTTTCGCTTTTCCCGCACCGCGTTCTGGCTTCTTTCGTCTCCTCTCCCGGCGCGGCCCGCCCAGCCACTTAAGGACGAGCGCGGAAACGGGGGTGGGGGAGCACAGTGGCTGAGCCGCGGGGAGAGGACTGCAGAGAAAACTGCCGCGGCTTCCTTATAAACAGAGCATCCCCACCCCGCCCCTCTGTCATTGGAGGGAGTTAAATATAAAACAGGACTTAGTTTATCAGCCGACGGGATCCTTGGCCAAAGCTCTGTCAGCAGCTTTCTGGAAAACAGATGGGCAAGAGGTGTGCCTGCAATAGAAAAACTCAACCTTTGTCACTGGGTCTCACTTCTTGCCGTGCGCACCATCTCTCTCCTAAACAAAGGGCTTCTTGATTGTCAGCTGTTTTACCAGGTAGCTTGCTGAAGAAGGGAAGTGTTTCTTTGTATTCTTTTTCATATTGTGTAAACATTCAGATCCTGCCTTTTGCCAAACTCATATCTTGAAACTAGATGCTCAGAGTGATACATAAACTCAAGAACCACTTAAGTATTCAGTAAGTATTTGTTGAACTGGTGGATTAGTAAGCATAGCCAGGTAACCTTAAATGAGTACAGTGGATGCTGGATGAAAGCGAAGGGGAAACACGGAGAAATTAGCCAAAGCAATACTGGACCTGAAAAGCCAGAGAGGAAAAGAGAGATACAGAAGGGAAAAGGATTGAAGAGTCAGCGCTATAAGGAAGGTAAATTTGTTACCTAATCTTGTTAGTTTAGATAACTGAGCTGGAGTAGATAAATTTATCTCTGGAATTTGCCTCCAAGCAAGATTTTCTTTAGACTTTGATGTGGTAGGTCACATTTGGAACAGATTCTCACGGGAAGGGAGACCGACTAGGAGATTCATTACCTGTGCAAACCTGTTGCTTCTGAATAACAAGGTCAAGGGGGCGGGGGAATCACAGATCGCCCCCTTATTTATGAGTAGTAAAATGTAGACACCTGAGCCCTCTCTGATAGTAGCAATACAATAATAATTATAAAAAATTTGGGAACCTTCTACATGCCAGGTTCTAGGCTAAGTACTTCATAGAAGTTATTTAAATGTTCCCAACAACCCGCTAAGAATGGTACTATTACGATGCCCCTTTTAGAAATGAGACAACTGACACTTGAAAAAGTTAAATCATTTGCTCAAAATCATAAAACTGGTAAATAGCTGAATTAAGGTTTGACCCCCGGTTGTCCGAGTACAAAGTCCATATATCTAACTCACTGCCTCTATTCTCTAAAGAGGAGAAATGTTTAAAGGTTAAGTAACTATGGAAAAACTTGGTCAATCCATGGATATGAATAGACGTACAGAGCAGGCAATGGTGGGGTAGAAAAAGTTGAAAAGTGTTTTCACTATCTTCCATTCTTTCAGAGCCTCTGGATGGGAACACACATGGTGAATGTCCCAGATAGGAGGTGCTATTGAGCAGTTGCTACCTTTAGTAGAAACATTTGTCAATTTTTTTTTCTATATCTGTTGAAACGATTGTATGATTTTTAGTCTTTATTTTGATAATGTGTATCACAGACGTTGATTTACAGATATTGCACCAAATTTTCATCCCAGGAATAAACCCACTTGACCATGGCATAGGATCTTTTTAACGTACTGCTGAATTTGGCTAATATGTTGTTGAGAAGTTCTCCACTTATGTTCATCGGGAATATTGGTCTATAATTTTTCTTTCTTTTCTTTTTTTTTTTGGAGTGTCTTTTTCTGGTTTCAATGTCTGGTAATGCTGGCCTCATAAAATGAGTTTGGTAGCCTTCCCTCTCCTTCAGTTTTTTGGAATAGTTTGAGAAGTTTAGGTATTAATTCTTCTTGGAATATTTGGTAAAACTTACCTGTGAAGCCACAGGTCTGCAGCTTTTGTTTGCTAGGTGTTTTTCTGTTTACCAATTCGAGTCTATTAATAGTTATAAGTCTCTTCCAATTTTGTTTCTTCCCAACTCAGTCTTGGAAAAGTCTGTATTTCTAAGAATTTATCCATTCCTTCCAGGGTGTCTAAATGGTTGGTATATAATTGTTTGTAGTATTTCCTCGTAATCCTTTGTATTTCTTTGGTGCCACCTGTTATATCTCCTCTTTCACTTTTGATTTTATTTATTTGGGCCCTCTCTTTTTTTCTTTTATATTTAGGTGTAAGATTAGACTGTTTACTTAAGGTTTTTCTTGATTCTTGAGGTAGGCTGGTATTGCTATGAATTTTCCTCTTAGAACTGCTCTGTCTGTGTCCCACAGAGTTTGGATATCTGTGTTTTAATTTTTATTTGTCTCAAGTTATCCCTTTATTAATTTCTTGATCTTGTTGCTAGCCCATTATTTAGGAACATGTTATTTAGCTTCCACATGCTTCTGCTTTTTTTAGTTTTCTTGTCATTGATTTCTAAATTTATATAATTATGATCAGAAAAGATGCTTGATGTGATTTCAGTCTTCCTAAATTTACTGAGACTTGTTTTGTAGCCTAACATGTGGTCTATCCTAGCAAACATTCCATGCACACTTAAAGAATGTATATTCTGCTACTTTGGGTTGAAATGCCCTACAATATCAATTAACTTCCTGGGGTCTAATATGTCATTTAAGGCCCTTGTTTCCTTGCTGATTTTCTGTCGGGATGATCTATCCACTGATGTCAATGGGGTGTCAAAGTCCCACACTGCAACTCTGCTACTGTCGCTCTCTCTCTTTATGTCTGTCATAATTTGCTTTTCATATTTCGGTGCTCCTCTAATGGGTGCGTAAATGCCTATGATACATATATCCTCTTGTTTAATTTATTCCTTTATCATTTTGAAATGCCCTTCTTTGTCCCTTGTTAACAGGCTTTATTTAAAAGTCTATTTTGTTTGATATAATTATTACTCTCCTAGCTTTCTTTCTTTTCATTTTGCATGAAATATCCTTTCCACGCCCTTTGCTTTCAGTCCCTGTGTCTTTCCATTTGAAGTGTGTCTATTCTAGGCAACAGATTTGTGGGTCTTGTTTGTTGTTGTTGTTATTGTTGTTGTTGTTGTTCATTCAGCTGCCTTCTGGCACTTCTGTCCCTGGAGAGACGCCCCAACCTTTCCCTTCCAGTCCTTGCCCTAAAAATAGTTAACTCAGCTCCATTACATATGTCCCTGCTGCTTCGCTAATGGTGACCCCAGCAATGGAGCTCAGAGTGAGTGAGTTTGTGTGAGTGAGTCAGTGCTTGGGCCCTGTAACACCCACAGCACCTAGGTATCCGGCAGCTCTCCATCTCACACAGATGTAATCTTTGCTGGTTTTCACAGTCAGATGTTATAGGGCCTTTTCCTCTTCTGCCACACCATGGTTGGGGAACCTGTCTGTCCCTCCTGTTAGTCTCCACATGGCTTCTTCTTTACAGGCTTAGTTCTAGGAATTCAGTGATAGGTGGTTCTCAGTGATGGTTGTTCTGTAATTTAGTTGTAATTTTGGTGTAGTTGTGGGAGGTGGAAAGCACAGTGTTTACTTACTCTGCCACTTCGACCAGAAGCCTAATGTTTAGTTTTCAACATATGTATACTGGACAGAAAATTATAGGATAAACTAAAATGTGGGCATGAAAGGAAATATTAGTAAATACTCTTACAGGCATGTATGTAATCCCTAGCTTTGCTCTTAGTATGTTGAGGTTTTGAAATATTCAGAAGGGCAAGGAAATGAAAATTAAATTACTTATTATTCTTACAATGTTAAACTGCTTTTTATTGGGTTCGTTTATGTGCAATAATACGTTGGGAGACAATGGCAAAATAAACAGCAGGAGAAAAATAATAGTTATAGTCTCAATTTCCATAGTTCCACAGTAATTTAAGATTATTTTACAGCCCGGCTGGTGTAGCTCAGTGGATTGAGCGCGGGCTGGGAACCAGAGGGTCCTGGTTCGATTCCCATTCGGGGCACATGCCTGGGTTGCGGGTCAGGTCCCCAGTGAGGGCCATGTGAGAGGCAACCATACATTGCTCTTTCTCCCTCCCTTTTCCTCTCTCTAAAAATAAATAAATAAATCTTTAAAAAAAATTATTTTACAAATTTTCTGAGTGGTCTGTATTCTGAGTTATAAAATTTCCTAAAATGCTTAATTCATTCAGCATTTTCTTCTAGCCTTTGTAGTATCAGAATTCTTGGCAATATTTTCTTTCTTTCTTCTTTCCTATCCACAGAACTCTGCAAGTATACTCTTGGTATGGGGGAAATATCTCACCCAATGTTCTTTTATTCCATATGGAGTCCAAGTGAATTATACTAGCAGTGATGATTTGGGGTCAAGTTCCTCACAAAAATTCTAAGAGATACATTCTTCACCTTAAGCAATATTATTTCTTTCAGAGGAAAGGCCAGTAATTTTCCAGATTACACTTGTTAGCGCTGACTGTTTTATCTGCAAATTTCTTTATTACCACATTAATTTAAAAAAATAAAGTTGTCTTTAATTTTTGTTTTCTTTGGTAATAAAGATGTTAACTGCAGTAAGATGTTAAAAGTCATCCATATGAGTAATAGGAATGTTATTCCTTCCGTTGGTGCACTCTTAGCATCTCTTCCATTTTTCATTTATCTCTTTTCAGCATGCTTTTGTCTTAAGGTGAAAAATGTTCCCCATCCCTCAAAGATACTCACATCCTAATGCCTGGAACCTGTAAATGTTACCTTACATGGTAAAAAAAAAAAAAAAGTTTTTGCTTAAGATTATGATTAAGTCAAGAATCTTGAGATGGAGAGACTATCCTAGAGTTCTCTGTTATCAGAGTGGGTCCCAAACAGTCTCCTGTGTTGTTACAAAAGGAAGGCAGAGAGACATTGTACACACAGATGCAGGCAATACAAAGACAGCAGAGAGAGATTTGAAGATGACTGTCTGGAGGACTGGATCGATGCACCCACAAAACTAAGAATGCTGGCGGCCGCCAAAAGGTGAAAGAAGCAGGAATAGATTCTCTCCTACCATTTCTGAAATAAATGTGGCCCCCCGACACCTTGATTTTGGCCCAGTGATACTGATTTTTGATGTCTTGACTTCAGAAATGTGATAGAATAGATATCCATCATTTTAAGCCATGAAGCTTGTGGTAATTTGTTACAGCAGCCAGAGAAAGCTAATAGAGTTGTTTTATTATTTATTATTGAGAACCACATTGGGCCAGGTGTTTCAACGGATGGAAAAGCACTGAGTAAAAACACAAATGAAAACAGTCTCAGAATGGAATAGTTTTTCTCAAGTATAAAGAGGGTCAGAATCAGATAGAATATTGGCTTTTTGTACACTAGTGTATTCTCTTCTTTCACTGACTTCTGGGTTTCCTCAGAACAACTGTTCTTGTTGTTCAGGAAATATATAGATTTTACTCAAGGCTTCAAAGGATTTTATGCAATTATTTTCTAATTGCCTTTCCAATGGGATATTTGTTAAGAAGTTTGATAAATTATTTCTTCAGTGAACAGAATGTATGTATTTCTGTATGAACATTATGACCTCCACTGAATTTACTTACATCATATATTAAATTTATGTCTGGAGAAATAATTCTATTTACTTATTTGGAAGCTTTAATTCTAGATGCTTTATTGTCAATGATGTTACAAAACTTGGGCAAAATAATACTATTTCTTGTGGATATAGTGATTTCTTTTTATCTTCTGAATATTTTGCCTCATTTATTTCTATCCTTGTCATTGATGGTAATCTGGTGAATTACTTGACTTCTACATTTATACGCTTTTTTGATGACTTGATTTCTACGAGCTCTTAAAGGGTTTTCAAGTGACTCTTTTACTCTTTGTTTGATATCTTTCTTATTTGGGCCTAAGATAGCTATATGCATATATGGCAAGGGTCTTAGCTTGATTGCTTAAGATCTCTTTACGCAGGATTCTGACATGTCTCCATGTGTAAAATCATCAGGTGCAGCTTACCATAGGTTGCAGATATGAAAGTTTTTTATGCCTTTTGAGAAAGAATTTATTATGGAATCTATGAGTCATATATGCTTCTAGTTCCAAGTAAAGAAAACTTAGCTAACTATCATTTAATCTATAAAGACATCCAATGACCTCCCATAACAACAAATCTGGAGGTAGGGTGTATCCTCACCAAGTAAACTTCAGCATAAGAATATAGTCAATAGAAATAACCAAGATCAGATCAGAGTTAAACAACTTAGAGACTAAAAAGACAATTCTAAGGATCAATGAATCCAGGAGCTGGTTCTTTGAAAAGATAAACAAAATCGACAAGACTTTAAGCAGGCTCATCAAGAAAAAAAGAGAGAGGACCCAAATAAACTCAATCAGAAATGAAAGAG
>PVJI01025242.1:0-20759 GCA_004026765.1 Micronycteris hirsuta | reverse complement strand
GCAGTGAGGGACAAATACCATATGATCTCACCTTTAACTGGATCATAACCAACAAAAGCAGAAAGCAAGCAAAACATAACCAGAGACATTAAAATTAAGAACAGTCTAATAATAGACAGGGGAGAGGGGGGAGGGGACAATGGGGAGAAGGGTTTTCAGGAACCACTGTAAAGGACACATGGACAGAACTAAGGGGGAGGAGGGAGGCTGGCAGGGAGGGGGACTGGAGGGGAAGGGAGGAGGGGAGGGGAGAGGATGCAAATAACTGTAATTGAACAAAAATAAAAAATAAAATAAAAAAAGATTGTTAGAAGGTTTTTGCTCTTCTCTAGGCAGAGAGCAAAACTTAAGCACTACGTGATAGTAGTTTGGACTACTGCCACAGAGATATTACAGACACTGAGGAAAGGGGAGATAATTCTGGAGATACTTTGAAGGCAAAGACAATAGAAGATGTGGAGTGTTAAGAAAAATAAAGGAGTCAAGAATAACTCCAAAGATTCTGGTCTGAGAAACTAAGAGAATTGAGAAGCAACATTTATTGAAATGGTGGTAGTCTTGAGAAACGCAGTTTGGAAGTGGCTCTAAGAGACTATCATTGCAGAATCAACTTCAGCAACTAAAAAGACTTAGGCAGGTAACCCTTCAGAATGGATGAAAAGAACCATTTTTGCCTTTTGATAGTGACTTTGCAAATTTTGCACATCTCAGATAGTTTGTAATGCTAATAATTTTTTTAAATGTCTTTTTCCACTGTATTTTTTCATCATCATTTAGTCCCCTTATACCTCCTTTGCCACTGCAATCACCACACTATTGTCCATGTCCATAGGTCCTTTCTCCTTTTTGCTCAATCCCTCTACCTTTAAACCTCATCCATCCTTTAGCTGTTATCCTGCTCTTTACAAGTCTGTTTCTATTTTGCTTGTTAGTTCAGTTTGTTCATTATACTCCACATATGAGTGAAATCAAATGGTATTTGTCTTTCTCTGACTGGCTTAGTTCACTTAGTATAATGTTCTCCAGGTCCATCCATACTGTTGCAAAGGGTCAAATTTTCTTCTTCTTTATGGCTGAGTAGTACTCCATTGTGTAAATGTCCCATAGTTGTTTTATCCACTCATTTACTGATGGACTGATGGACACTTGGGCTGCTTTCATACTCTGGCAATTGTAAATAATGCTGCAATGGTGTGCTTATGTTCTTTTGAATTAGTGTTTTGGGTTCCTTTGGATATATTCCCACAAGTAGGATCACTGGTTCAAAAGGCAGATCCATTTTTAATGTTCTGAGGTATCTCCATACTGCTTTCCACGGTGGCTGCATTCCTACAAATAGTACAAAAGGGTCCCCCTTTCTCCACATCCTCGGCAGCACTTGTTTGTTGATTTGTTTATGATGGCCATTCTGACAGATGTAAGATGATATTCATTGTGGTTTTAATTTGCATTTCTCTGATAATTAGTGACATTGAGCATCTCTTCATGTCTTTTGGCCATCTGTATGTCCTCTTTGGAGAAGTATCTATTCAGGTCCTTTGCCCATTTTTCAATTAGGTTGTTTGTTTGTTTGTCTGTTTTTTTTGTGTGTGATGAGTTTTGTAAGTTCTTTATAAATTTTGGATATTAACCCCTTATCAGCTGTATCAGCAATTATTTTCTCCTATTCTGTGAGTTGTCTTTTCAGTTTGTTGAGGTTTTCCTTTGCTAATGATTTTAAAACAACTATTTGCTATTAGTTTTGCTCAAATTGATCATTTTTTAAATTGTCTTAATAGGATCATAATTAACATCAAAACATAACATTCACTCCTGGAAACCATTTTAACTTCTGCACATCTTTTATAGTGACCTCAAGTCACTATAAAAAGGGCCAAGTCACTTGGCCCTTTCTGGGAAGCTTTCCTTTGCCTATTCAATTAGGATTATGTGCTTCTCCCGTAGATTTCTATAGAACTCTGAGGATTATTTTACCATATTTCCTTGCTAAATACACTGTGTTATCATCACCTATTTTTCTGCCAGGTCAAATGGACAGGATCAATTATCTTTGACTACCCAATAGCAGATTCAGAAATTGGCACTAGATAAAACATGTGGGAAAGGAAAGGAAAGAATATGAAGGAAGGGAAGGAACATGAAAAAAAGTCTAGAATGTATTGTCCCTCCATTTCCTGAAAATGACTTTATTGCAACAGATCCACCTGGCTTAAGTTCACTCTTGATCCATTGGGCCAAGTGAGATGTAGATGTATTTCAGAAATGTTGTTCATTGAGACTAAGTGAAAAATTATAACATAATGACTTCTGGAAGCATCTTAACATATTCCTTGTGTTGCAGCTTTATTAAGCTGAATTATAGACTAGAGCTGCTCAACAGGACTTTCTCTAATGAAGGAAATATTCTTTATCTGTGCTGCCTAATAGAGTACCCACTAGCTACATATAGCTATTCAACACTTGAAATGTGGCTAGTGTGACCAAAGAACTGAATTTATAATTTAATGAATTTAAATTTAAGTAGCCACATGTGGATAGTGACTACTGTTTAGATAGTGCAGACTCTTAATATTGGAAGTAATATTTTCTAATTTCCTCACTTTACAGGTGAATAAACTCAGCCTTAAACAAGAAATGTTATTTGCCCAACTTCCTAAGTCCTTGTACTGAAACATGTTTCTGGTTTTGTCACTAGTCATTCCCAATATGACCTTTATGTTGAAATCTACTTCTTCTGTAGAAGATTTAAATATACAGATAGCAGACTAAATGCAATCCTTACAGACCAACAGCGATAAACAACTTTAAAGGAAAAAAAAAAAGACTTTAAGTGCCACTGTATTTAGAAAAATGTGATTTTTCAATAAGAAATCTTTAAAACTTATTATGATTATAATAAATTACATATCATGGTTTATTTATTGAAACTCAGAATTAGCTGCACATAACATTACTCCAGTGGTAAAATGAATAACTGAACAAATAACCCAATTTCTGGGGCTTTACATACTCACCTAGATAATAATGAAGTGGGGCACATAAAATAATTGAGAAATGACTGACTATGTAAAATAAATATCACATCTACCTCCAAAAGCACCTTCACATTCTGTACAAACATTTTTGGGAGGACAAAAGGTTGGAGTTACGTATATAGGTGATGGTGGTTGGGCAGGAGTGGTGGAGGGCTGGCGGGGGGTGGGAATTATCTCTCTTCTCCTAGAATAATATACACAATTTTTGTGAGCCTAAACCTACTATGTGCCAGGCCCTAACAGGGGTACCCAACCCGCGGCCCATGATGGCTATGAATGCAGCCCAACACAAAATCATAAATTTACTTAAGACCTTTTTTGTTCATCAGTTTTCATTAGTGTTTGTGTATTTAATGTGTGGCCCAAGACAACTTTTCTTCTTCCATTGTGGCCCAGAGGTGCCAAAAGTTTGGACACCCCTGGAAACCAAACTCTATTTCTCCCATCAGAGTACTAACCAGGCGCAACCCTGCTTAGCTTCCGAGATCAGATGAGATCAGGCACGTTCAGGGTGGTATGGCTGTAGACCAAATTCTGTATCTCTTTACACTTATCTTGCATGTTTGCCTGGCAAACCTCCAACTTTAGACATCTATCTTCTCTCTCTTGCAGCTGGGAAGCTGAGCAACTGGGATAAATCTCACTTGCTGGGCAGACTAGCTACAGATGTAAGATCACCAGACTCAGATCATCGCCTCCGCTACTCTAGGGTTTGTCTTCCCACTCTCCTCACAGCCCACCACCTGACCTCTGCCATGCCACTCTTTTAGATGACTTCCTCTCCAGCTTGGCTGAGAACAGAAGCCATCAGATGAAAACCCTCTCAGCAGACACTTCATGTCTACAAACCTATAGACCTTGGCCCTAATTATCTCTTCCTGTCACAATAGGGGACATGACCTTCTCCACTTCTAACTCCATTTCCTCCACCCTTCTCTCTTTTCAATGACTTTATGCTCTTTCTTGTTCTCTGTCACTTCTGGATCTTGTCTCTTTCTTTACTCAATCTTTCCCATCAGCATTTAAATACACTCATGTCTATTCTATTTGAAAAGATACAAAAGCAACCTTCCCTCCATAGTACATACTCCTCATCCACCATCCCAACCATCTTTTTCCCTCCACAAGCTTCTTGAAAATGTGTTTAATTTCTTTGCTTTATCCTCCCATCTCTGATCCCTCCAATCTTGTGTACATCCACCACTCCACAGAAAGTGTGTTAAATTCACTAATGACATCATGCTCGCTAATCTCATGGGCTATTTGCAGTCTTTTATCTTTTTACTCAGCATCTGGCATGGTTGATTGTGCCAACTTCTCGAAGCATCTCTTCTGTTGGCACCTGTATCACACATTCTCCTAGTTTCCTTTCATCTTTTAGGCTTCTCTTTAGGTGTCCCCAGTGCATTGAACATATTCAACTTTTAAATACTGGAAGCTTTTCTTTTATTAAATATTTTATTTAATTATTTTTAGACAGAGGGGAAGGGAGGGAGAAAGAGAGGGAGAGAAACATCAATGTGTGGTTGCCTGTTGCGCTCCCCCTACTAGGGACCTGGCCCACAACCCAGGCCTGTGACCTGATTGTGAATTGAACTGGCAACCCTTTGGTTCACAGGTGGGCACTCAATCCACTGAGCCACACCAGCCAGGGCAATATACTGGAAGCTCTTAAGGCTCAGTTCTGTGCCTCTCATCCTCTCACTCCTCTTTGCTCTCTTGCATCTATTATGCCAGTTAGTTATCCAGATGATTCCCAAATTTATATCTCTAGTCCTCTCTTGTGAGTTCAAGACTTTTAAATCCAACTCTTTACCTACCATCTACATTTGGATGTTTCCAAAGGTCAAGATCTCCCCTGACAAACTTGTTTCTCCTACTGTGTTCTTAACACTGGTTAATCAGACTATACAAATTAACTCACTCAAAAACATGGGGTTCATCCTTGGTCCTTGCATTTACTTTTCCTTATTAATCAATTAATCCTATTATCCTATCTTCTACGTGGCTCTGAAATCCATCCATTTCCTCTATCTGTGCCATTACTGCCCTACTCTAACCCTTGCTATTCATGCGTGGTCCATGACCAGGAGTATCGTATTCACCTCAGAACTCATGGGAAACAGTGTCTTAGGCCTCACCCCAGACCTACTGAATCAAAATAAACATTTAGTAAGAACCCCAACTGATTTGTGTGTACATAAAGCTCTGTGACTTCCCCACCTGTTCTCCCTGCTTCTATCTTTGCCTCTTCCAAAAGATTCTCCACACAGAAAACCAAATCATGTCACTCACATACTAAAAGCCTTTCAATAGACTCCCATTTTTCTTAGGATAAAGTATATTCTGTATAGTTTTCCTATTATATGCTATGATTCAAGATACAGTTGTCCTTTGTCTTTACTTTTATTGTATCTCTTCTAAGACAAATATTTGACAGCTTTAATTTTTAGAAAGTAATTTCAATAAATGTTTTCAGCTAATTTTGTTTTTTGTATGAATGTTATGTTTACATTGCAAATGGGACTACTTCTTATTTCCTGTAGTTAGTTAATTTATATAATAGATGCACATAAATGGCCCTCAAGTATTAAAGAAGTAGCTTTCTTTGCAAAATGCCATAAATTATGCTCTGAAAGCTAGAGATCAATCCCATTGGATAAATAGGATTAAAATTTGAATGTTGTAGGTGTGCAAAATAAAACTCTTATTAGTTTTATTTATTTTTTATGAGGGAGGCAGTATCCTGGGCATGAGGTCCACTTCTTTGAAAGAACATCATCTAATTTATCCAAATATATTAAAAACGGGCTCATCATTCTGTTTCATTTCTCATGTCAAATACCACTGTAGAGAAAGTTTTTGTTGTCATGGTAACCTGTGAACCTCTGAAAAGAAAAGCACTACTATTGAGTCATAAAATCCAATTAAACATATCCCTTTTACTTGTTTAAATATAAAAGAGAAAGTTTGGAATAGAAATATTTCATAAGGCAATCCAAAACATAAAATGCAAAGTAGGTTCTCCTCAAAAGCTCTCTATATCTTATAATTTGCACTGGGGAATGGGGTACTGCTGATAAACTTTAAGTTGTCTGAAATGTTGGCTGAAGTCAGCAGGCAGCCCTGCTTTCAGGTAAGGGAGCTCAAGATACTTCCAGGAAGACTAAGGGACTCCTTCAGAATGTTTCTGATTCATCTGAAGTGCTGGATGACAATCATTGGTGGTGTCACAGGACACACCACAAGCAAAAGCAGGATTTCCTAAGGATGATTTCAGGAGGGATGACAGTGAGGCTTCTGCAAAGCAGGGTTCAAAGAACCTGAAGCTTGGAGATGAGCTTGAAAGGACCAAACTTGGAGAAGGATCAAAAAAGCCAAAAGCAGCTAAATGAAAGAAACCAGTTACACAGGAGCATATATTGTATGATCCCATTTGTATGAAACATTCAGAATAGGCAAGTCCTATAGAGATAGAAAATAGATTATTGGTTGCTTAGGTCTGGGGGAGAGGGATGGAGAGGTAGCAGGTCAAAGGCTAAGAGGTATAGGGATTCTTTTTGGCATAATGAAAATATTCTAAAATTGTAGTAATGATTGCACAACTATAAATACAGTAAAAAAATACTTAATCATACACTTTAAATGGTTGAATTGCATAGTATGTCAATTACATCTCAAGAAAGCTGTTAAAAAATAAATTAAAATAAATTCTAAAAAATATCCCCACAAAAAAGAGAAGAAAAATTTAAAGATATTGAGTACAATAGTGATGAATGTTTCATATGATTCATATATGGCTATTTCTTGATTTTTTTTGTTAGCTATCAATCATTGACTTCCTGCTGCATAAAATGAAGATTTCACTTCTTATCTACCCCCCCACCATGCACACATATACATTTTCCTCCCACCATTCTCCCATTATAGCTATATTGTAAATTTTGGGTAAGATCAATATTTAGCCCTGAAGACTCAAATTTGTATCTCCAACAGAGTTCTTTCCCAAGTCTGGATGATATCCAGGTGCTTAATAAACATCTATACTTTACTATCTAATAGACCTCTCAAACTTCATTTGTCCAAAACTGAGCCCTTGATATCCTCCAAAACCTGCTCCTCTCACTGCCTTTCCTATCTCAGTAAATGGCATGCCATTGTCCCAGTTGCTCAAATCAAAAACCCCAGAGGTATCTTTGCCTTAACTCTAACTCTTCCATCCCATATCTTATCTGTCAGCAAATCCATCTGACTCTGCCTTCAACATATATTCAGAATCTGACATCTTCTCACCACCTCCTTGATACCCCTCCTGATCTATCATTTCTTCCTTGAATTGCTACAATGGCTCCCAGTTGGTTTTTCCACTTCTGTCCTTGGTGCCTTGAGCCTGCTCAACAGAGTGATCCAGTTAAAATAAAAGCAGATCATGCTACTCTTCTGCTCGAAAGCCTCCAATGGCTTGCTTCCATTGCATTACAGGGACATCAGTGGTAGTGATGAACCTGAACAGTAAATGCGATAGGCCCCTGGATAGTCTGTTACCCTAGCACACAAGCCTAAAGACTATTATCTATAGTTTTCTGGAATGGCTAGGAAGGTTAAAGCTCTGCTTAAAACATCAAGCATTAAAACAACTCAGTCTTTACCTGATTAACCTTATAATACTCTCCAATGAAGAAATTTTTTACACTGGTAAACAGAAGTCCTCACCATCATGGTCTGCATGGGATGAGGACTCTAAACGATTTTTCTGCCCAGTCTAAACTCCTCTAAAGCAAATCTATACCTGATTTCCTTAATGGAGAGGGGTGGGGTTACCCGCTCATTTTCCTGAACTAATCTTTATTTATACTACCCTTCTCTGGTTCCTTATACAAAGCATTTGCAGCCTTTCAGGGTCCTACCTTTGGGAACAAACAAGACTTTTCAAAAACAGATCGGGGCATCTATTGAGGCAAATCTTGGGATATTTTAATACCATTTCTTTCTGTTTGAAAATGACACTGTCCATTATTGGCATGGCATTCTTGATCTAGTTTTTATTTTATTAATCCACAATAATCACCTTAATCTGTGAAATTCAAGTATGTTATCTGGAAAGCGGTGTCACTAGGAAATGAGAAATATAATTCTCTCCTGAGATTATAGAAGCAGCACTGGAAGGATTTACAGAAAATTTGCTATAAGCTAGTTTAGGAAGCATGCTTATTAAATATTTGTTTTGACCCTATTTTTTCTCTGAAATTCTGTCAATGGAATAATAGCAAAAGCATTTCCTTCTGCTGAGCCTATTAGACTCTCCTTGCAGCAAAGAAGGGACTACAGGGAAAGCCCTCCTCTCTTGGTCTCTTTCTGGTTAAACTATTTCTTGGTCTTGGCCCTACTTTATTGATTCATTCAGGCTCCTGGGGATTCAATCCTATTTCCTTTTCTCCTCAAGTCTTTTTTTAAAAAATTACTTTATTGTTGTTCAATTACAGTTGTCTGCATCCTCTCCCCTCCCCTCCACCCACCCGCTCCAAACCCACCTCCCTCCCCTGCATCCATCTTCACTCTTGGTTCTGTCCATGTGTCCTCTATAGTGGTTCCTGAAAACCCTTCTCCCCATAGTCTCCCCCCACCTCAGCTATTGTTAGGTTGTTCTTAATTTCAATGTCTCTGGTTATGTTTTTCTTGCTTTTTTCTTTTGTTGATTATGTTCCAGTTAAAGGTGAGATCATATGGTATTTGTCCCTCACTTCATGGTTTATTTCACTTATCATCATGCTCTCCAGTCCCATCCATGCTGTTGCAAAGGGTATAAACTCCTTCTTTCTCTCTGCTGCATAGAATTCCATTGTGTAAATGTACCATAGTTTCTTGATCCACTCATTTGTAGTTGGGCACTTAGGTTGTTTCCAGCACTTGGCTATTGTAAATTGTGCTGCTATGAACATTGGGGTGCATAGGTTCTTTTGGATTGGTGTTTTAGGACTCTTAGGGCATAATCCCAGCAGTGGAATTGATGGGTCAAAAGGCAGTTCCATTTTTAGTTTTCTGAGGAGTTTCCATACTGTTTTCCACAGTGGCTTCACCAGTCTGCATCCCCACCAACAGTGCACTCGGGTTCCCTTTTCTCCACATCCCCTCCAACAGTTACCCGTTGCTTTGTTTATGATGGCCATTCTGACTGGCGAGAGGTGGTATCCCATTGTGGTTTTAATTTAAATCTCTCTGACAGATAGTGATGCTGAGTCTCTTTTCATATGTCTCTGGGCCCTCTGTATGTCCTCCTTGGAGAAGCATCCGTTCAAGTCTTTTGCCCATTTTTTAATTGGGTTTTTGTCTTCCTGGAGTGGAGTCATATGAGTTCTTTATATATTTTGGAGCTCAAACCCTTGTCTGAGATACCATTGGCAAATATGTTTTCCCATATGGTTGGTTCTCTTTTTATTTTAATATTGTTTTCTTTAGCCATGCAGAAGCTTTTTATTTTGATGAGGTCCCATTTGTTTATTCTTTCCTTTATGTTCCTTGCTCTAGGGGACATATCATCGTTGCTGCGTGTAATGTCTGAGATTTTCCTACCGACGTTTTCCGCTAGGACTTTTACATTGTCACAACTTATATTTAAGTCTTTTATCCACCTTGAATTTAATTTTGTGTATGGTGTAAGTTGGTGCTCCAGTTTTGTTTTTTTGCATGTAGCTGTGCAGATTTCCCAACACCATTTGTTGAAGAGGCTATTTTTGCTCTATTTTACGCTTTTGCCCCCTTTGTTGAACATTAATTGCCCAGAGAGACTTGGGTTTATTTCTGGGCTCTCTATTCTGTTCCATTGGTCTATCTGTCTGTTTTTATGCCAGTACCAAGCTGTTTTGATTACAATGGCCTTGTAATATATCTTGATATCAGGGATTGTGATCCCTCCTGCTTTGCTCTTCTTTCTCAAAATTGCAGCTGATATTCGGGGCCGTTTATGGTTCCATATAAATTTTTGAAGTGTTTATTCTATATCTGTGAAATATGCCATTGGTGCTTTGATAGGGATTGAATTGAATCTATAAATTGCTTTGGGTAGTATGGATATTTTGATAATGTTGATTCTTCCAATCCATGAGCATGGTATATGTTTCCATTTGTTTGTGTCTTCCATGATTTCTTTCTTCAGTGTTGTGTAGTTTTCTGAGTACAGGTCTTTTACCTCCTTGTTGAGGTTTATTCCTAGGTATTTTACTTTTTTTGTTATATCAAATGGGATTTTTTTTCTGATTTCTGCTTCTGATGTTTCATTGTTGGTATACAAAAATGCCTTTGATTTCTGGATATTGACTTTGTATCCTGCTGCTTTGCCAAATTCATTTATTAGGTCAAGTAGTTTTTTTGGCAGAGTCTATAGGATTTTTTATGTACACTATCTTGTCATCTGCAAACAATGAGTTTTGTTTCCTCATTTCCAATTTGGATGCCTTTTATTTCCTCTTCTTTTCTGATTGCTGTGGCTAAAACTTCCAGTACTATGTTGAATAGAAGTGGTGATAGTGGACAACCTTGTCTTGTTCCTGATCTTAGTGGGAAAGATTTTACTTTTTGTCCATTGAGTATAATGTTGGATGTAAGTCTCTCATATATGGCCTTTATTATGTTGAGGAATGCTCCCTCTATTCCCACTTTGCTAAGTGTTTTTTTTTTATCATAAATGGGTGTTATACCTTATCAAATACTTTTTCTGCATCTATTGATATCATCATGTGATTTTTGTCTTTGCTTTTGTTTATGTGATGTTATTATGTTTATTGTTTTGCAGATATTGTACCATCCTTGCATCCCTGGGATGAATTGCACTTGGTCATGGTGTATGATCTTTTTAATGTATTGCTGGATGTAGTTTGCCAGTATTTTGTTGAGGATTTTAGCATCTATGTTCATCAGCGATATTGGCCTGAAGTTTTCTTTCTTTGCTGTGTCTTTATCTGATTTTGGGATTAGGATGAGGCTGGCTTTATACAAAGTGTTTGGGAGTCTCCATCATTTTGGATTTTTTGGAATAGTCTGTGAAGAATAGGGGTTAGTTCTTCCTTAAATGCTTTGTAGAATTCTCCTGTGAAACCATCTGGTCCAGGGCTTTTGTGTGTTGGGAGTTTTTTGATTACTGCTTCCATTTTGTCTACTGTTATTGGTCGGCTCAGGCTTTCTGCTTCTTCTTCATTCAGTTTTGGAAGATTCTATTTTTCTAGAAATCTGTCAATTTCACCTAGGTTTTCATATTTCTTGGCATACAGTTCTTAGTAGTAGTTTCTTACAATCCTTTGTATTTCTGTGGCATCAGTTGTAATATCTCCTCTTTCATTTCTGATTGTGTTTATTTGGGTCCTCTCTCTTTTTTTCTTCATGAGCCTACTTAAAGGCTTGTTGATTTGTTTACCTTTTCAAAGAACCAGCTACTGTATTATTGATCTTTAGAATTGTGTTTTTAGTTTCTATGTCATTTAATTCTGCTCTGATCTTGTTTATTTCCTTCCTTCTACTTGCTCTGGGCTGTTTTGTTGTTGTTCCTCGAGTTCTTGTAGGGTTAGGTTGTTTGTTTGAAATGTTCCTGTCTTTTTTAGGTAGGCCTGTATCGCTATGAACTTCCCTCTCAGGACTGCCTTCACTGTGTCCCGTAAGTTTTGGGTTGTTGTGAGTTCATTTTCATTTGTTTCGAGAAACTTTTTGATTTCTTCCCTAATCTCATTCTTGACCCATTTGTTGTTTAATAGCATGCTATTCAGTCTCCATAAGTTTGAGTATTTGGGGTTTTTTTCTTTGGGATTGGTTTCTAATTTCAGTCCCTTGTGGTCAGAGAAAATACTTGATATGATTTCAATTTTTTTGAATTTGCTGACGCTTGTTTTGTGTCCTATCATATGGTCTATCTTTGAAATGTTCCATGTGCATTTGAAAAGAATGTGTATTTAGCTTCTTTGGGGTGAAAGGCTCTATATATATCAGTGAAGTCTATTTCATCTAGGGCATTGTTCAATGCCACAATATCTTTGTTGTTATTTTGTTTGTAAGATCTGTCCATTTTTGACAGTGGGGTGTTAAAATCACCCACTATAATTGTGTTGCTATTGTTACAGAAAATGAAACGACCAGACACCAAGAGATATCGGAGCACGATCCTTTATTTACGTGCACGGACCCAGAGGAGGCAGTCTCCAAATTCCGGGCCCTGAGGTTGGGTTGGGATCTGCTTTTATAGCCTTGTCTCTTCCTAGTCTACGTGGCAGAAGCGGGTTACTCTAGAAGCAAACACCAAAGTTAGGTCTAGCTACCTTATTTGGGAGACAAAGAACAAGGTGCTTGGGCTTAAGGCGGAAGTTTAACCTGGCTACCTAGTTTGGGACTTTATGTGCTGGTTGCTAGGCAAAAGGCTGTTCACAAAAGCGGGATGCGGAGGCTTGTGGTTATGGGTGGCTGAGCCTGCAGCCAGCAAGAAAGCCTGCAAACTAACCGACATTTTGTGGATGGGAGAGCCTGCAACTGACTTTTTCTATATTACTATCAATATCTTTCTTGAAGTCCTCCAAGATTCTCTTTATGTATTTGGGTGCTCCTATGTTGGGTGCATATATATTTACAATGTTTATGTCTTCTTGGTGGAGTCTTCCCTTGAGTATTATGAAATGTCCTTCTGAGTCTCTCTTTATAGCCCTTGTTTTGAAGTCTATTTTGTCTCATATGAGTATTGCTACCCCAGTTTTTTTTTCCTGTTCGTTTGCTTGGAAAATTTGTTTCCAGCACTTCACTTTCAGTCTGTGTAGAACTTTTGTCCTGAGGTGGGTCTCTTGTAGGCAGCATATGTGTGGGTCGTGCTTTCTTATCCATTCAGCTATTCTATGTCTTTTGATTGGAGCCTTTAATCCATTTATGTTTAAGGTTGTTATTGATAGGTACTTATTCATTGCCATTTTTTAAAAATTACTTTATTGTTGTTCATTTACAGTTGTCTGCATTCTCCCTCCACCACATCCCCCAACCCCAGCCAAACCCACCTCACCCCCTTACTTCCACCCTCTCCCTTGGTTTTGTCCTTGAGTCCTTTATAGTATTTCCTGCAAAACCTTCCCCTCATTGTCCCCCTCCCCCTCCCCTCTGGTTACTGTCGGATTGTTCTTAATTTCTATGTCTCTGGTTATATTTTGCTTGCTTTTTTCTTTTTCTGATTATGTTCTTATATAAATCAATTTAACATTTCATACAGTAAAGGCTGGGTGATGATGAACTCCTTGAATTTGACCTTATCTGGGAAGCACTTTATCTGCCCTTCCATTCTAAATGAGAGTTTAGCTGGATAGAGTATTCTTGGATGTAGGTCCTCGCCTTTCATGACTTGGAATACTTCTCTCCAGCCCCTTCTTGCCTGCAAGGTCTCTTTGGAGAAATCAGCTGACAGTCTTATGGGAATTCCTTTGTGGGTAACTGTCTCCTTTTCTCTTGCTGCTTCTAGGATTCTCTCCTTTTTCTTAATCTTGGGTAATGTAATTATGATGTGTCTTGGTGTGTTCCTCTTTGGCTCCAACTTCTTTGGGACTCTCTGAGCTTTTTGGACTTCCTGAAAATCTATTTCCTTCACCAGCTTGGGGAAGTTCTCCTTCATTATTTGTTCAAATAAGTTTTCAATCCCTTGGTCTCCCTCTTCTCCTTCTGGCACCCCTATGACTTGGATGTTGGGATGTTTAAGGATGTCCCGGAGGTTCCTAAGCCTCTCCTCAGTTCTTTGAATTCTTGTTTCTTCATTCTTTTCTGTTTGGATGTTTTTTTCTTTCTGCTGGTCCACTCCGTTGATTTGAGTCCCAGTTTCCTTCTCACCCCTATTGGTTCCCTGCAGATTTCTTCTCATTTCCTTTATATTATTCTTCATTTGTTCAAGTAATTGCAACAATTTTTCGTTGAATTCTGTGAGCATCCTGATTACCAGTGCTTTGAACTGTGCATCTGATAGGTTGGCTATCTCTTCGTCACTTAGTTGTATTTTTTCTGGAGCTTTGATGTGTTTTTTCATTTGGGCCATTTTTTTTCTCGGCGCACCTGTTACTTTAAGGGGCGGAGCTTTAGGTGTTCACCAGGGCGGGTCAATTCACATTGCTATTTTGTGACATTGTCTGTGGGGGTCGGGCAACACACGCCATAGTTTTGTAACACAGCCTGTGCGGGTGGGTCTTGAGAGAGCAATGGCGCTTGCTCCACTCTCTGCACTGCTACCCCCAAGCAAGTTGGGTCCCCCTGCCCTGGCTCCGGGTTGAGTGGGAGGGTCTGCACAGTTCCAAGTCCCTGTGGGTCTCCCCAACAAACTCTCCTGTGAGGCCGGGAGTTCCTTCCACCGCCCCCTCAGCCCCCACAGGTGCCCTCAATTGGTGGTTCGAGGTCTTATTTCCCTGTGTTGGTGGGTTGCTGCGGGGTCCGCTCCGCTCCCAGCTTTTTCTCCCTGTATATCTGCTCACGAATGAGGGCCCACCCCGTCCACCAACCTCGGCCCTGCTGGGTCCGGGTGGGCCGGGTGCTGGCCGCGTTTTGGTCAGGGACACCTGCCGCAGGTCTCTCCTGGCAGCTGCAGCGCTGCCAGTACCACTCCACATGCCGCCATCCTGCCGTGTGCTCATGCCCGGCTCGCTGCGTGTTCTCCACCCTGCTCACCACACGCTCTCCGCCCGGCTCCACCCCGCTTACCAGTCTGGATGAATGTGTCTTCTTTAACTCCTTGGTTTTCGGACTTCCACTCAGTTCGATTTTCTGTCAGATCTGACTGTTTTTGTTTATTTAAATTGCTGTTTTTCCTCTTTTGGTTGTGTGAGGAGGCATAGTGTGTCTACCTACCCCTCAATCTTTCCGGAAGTCTCCTCATTGCCATTTTTTTTTGTACCGGTGTTCCTCTCTCTCTCTCTCTCTTTTCCTTCCTTTCCTTAAAGCAGTTCCTTTAGCATCTCTTGCAGAGCAGGTTTGGTGGAGTTGTATTCTTTTAGACTTCTTTTGTCTGGCAAGCTCCTTATTTGGCCTTCTGTCTTGATTGAGAGCCTTGCTGGGTACATTAGCCTTGGTTGCAGGCCTCTAGATCTCATTACTTGGATTATTTCGTGCCATTCTCTTCTGGCTTGGAGTGTTTCCATGGAGAAGTCAGCTGCTAGCCTTATCAGGGCTCCCTTGTATGTTACTTCTTGTTTCTGCCTCACTGCCTTTAAGATTCTCTCTTTGTCTTGGAATTTTTCCATTTTAATTATTATGTGTGTTTAAGTGGGCCTGTTTGCATTTCTTTTGATTAGGACTCTCTGTGTTTCTTGGATTTGTGTGACTTTTTCTCTCATCAGATTAGGGAAGTTTTTCATCATTATTTTTTCAAACAGATTTTCTATCCCTTGCTCTTCTTCTTCTCCTGGTATCCCTATTATAAGGATATTATTATGCTTCATCTTGTCCTGCATTATGTTGCGGATTTTGACCCACAAAATCCGTGGGGGGGACCACACCCACTGCGTGAATCAAACTTACCCAGAGACATGCTTGGAGAAAAGAGTCCGGCAGCCACGGGCCTTTCACTCCATCTTGGAAAAAGGCCCCGTGCCTAGCTCAGCCAGGCTTTTTATTAGAAGCTTTAGGACACATTTACATTGGATTGATTATTCATGGGCCTATGCAGAACAGGGGTTTTCAGTTGGGTCATGAGGATATATGGGAAGGGAATAGATAAGGGGTAGGTTTACTCAGTAACAGAGCTTTAAGATGTAAATTCAGGTCCGGTGGCAGACAGGACCACGGTATACATTAAACAGGAGACAAGTAAATTGAGGGTAAGCTAACTAGGGCTGTTAACTTTTAGGACCATAAAACATTGAGGCAAGCATTCATTAACTTAAGCTTCCTGACTTTGGGAGGAAGAGAGACTCAGCAAGTTACAGAGTTTGTTAAGATACATTTTTGCCAAATTCCCATTAGAGGATTCCTTTTCCACTGACATGATCCACGCTGGAATAATTTTTCCTCACGCGGAGCTGAGCTCAAAATGCGTAAATTCCGGAACTGCGTGTTTTCACGTGTGTGGAAAGAATTCCCACAGCATTTCCCTTAATACTTCTTCATTCTTTCTGAGGCTTTTTTCCTTTTCTTGCTCTTTCTGGGTTTTTTTTTCCACCGTGTCCTCCAGCTTGCTGATGCGATCCTCTGCTTCATTGAGCCTGCTTTTGATTCTTTCTATTGTGTTCTTCAGTTCAGAAATTGTATTCTTCATTTCTTCTTGGTCCTTGTGGATAGTTTCTATTTCCTTTTTTAGGTTGATATAGTTTGCAGTGAGTTCATTATAGTTTCCCTGTAGTTTCTGGTAATTCTGCAAGCTCATTGGGCTTATTGAGCTTCCTGATAACAAATGCTTTGAACTTAATATCTGATATTTGCTTGACTCTGTTTCATTAACCATTCTTTCTGGGGCTTCCTCCTTTCCTTTCATTTGGGGATTCTTTCTCTGTCTTCCCTTTTTTTGTGAGACTCTTCTTGCTAGCCTGTCTTTCTTAAATCGATCTGGTCTGACTCTTTGGTTTTATGGTATAAACCTCTATGGTAGAATACCTGTGAGATTCAGTGTTGTAGTCTCCTTATCCTCAAGTCTTTTACTAAGTATCTAACAGTTATTTTTCCAAAACACATTTTAATTTCCTCAGCTTTCTTTTTCCTTGCTGTCCATCATTCTCTTATTCACAAATATTTGCCAAAGACTTATGTTTTATCAGACTCCATCTCTGCACTGGTGACGATCATAAGAACAAAGCAACCACAAAGTAAATGCCAAGAAACCATATACACTCACACACAAGATGCATGAGCTTCTGAATTTGATGAAGTTGAAATGAATCTTACAGGGAAAAAAAGAGGAAGAAATTTACAGTCTCCAAGTTAGAGAACACCACAATATAGTTATACTTTAACACTTTTAGTTACTGCCTCTGCTGTTTGTCTGTATGCTTCTGAACAACATGCTGAAGTTGCCTTCTGATGCTTCATTCACCTGGGAAGCAGAGCCTGGGGCAAAGGCTTGCATCTGAGCAGTTTACTGAGGACTGATTCCAGTGAACAGGAGCAAGCAGTGGGCAGAGGGTAAGGGAAGCGGGGGACAGGGAGAGCCTGTACAGGTGCATTATGATTGTTACCACTGTGAGCACCTGCGGTTCAATCCTTCTGCAGCCTTCAGAGGAGTCAGATAGAACACGTCTCTGAATTGCCTACCCACAGATAGAAGGGAGACCATTTTTCTATCAGCTTTCCATTTCCACATGCATGAGTACTGCAGTGCATGCTGGAGAAGTCCCAGATGTGTGGTACAGCTGAGGAGAGGTGCTGAGAGTAGGTTGCTGAAGCAAAGGTTACAGATTGGGTAACCTATTGGGTTGGGCGGGGGCAGCAAAAATGTCCAATATGACTGCCATTTTTTCTCTTTTTAAATAAGAATGTCCATAGCAGCTTTATTCACAAAAGCAAAAAGCTGAAAGTAACCCAAAAGTCCATCAACAGAAGAGTGGATAAATAAATTATGGTATATTCACCCAACAAAATCCCACTCGGTGACAAAAAATGATAGAGGATTTTCTGTATGTTCTTTTTTTAAGTATATTTTATTGATTACACTATTACAATGGTCCTAATTTTCATTCCTTACCCCCTTCTGCACAGTACCCCCTTTCCCTCCAGCAATCACCCCGTTAGTTCATGTCCATGGATCATACATATAAGTTCTTTGATTTCTCCATTTCCTATACTATTCTGAACATCCCTCTATCTATTTTGTAGATATCAATTCTTCTTCTTTTTTACCTTTTATTTTTGCCCCAATTTTGTTATCCCCTTTCTCCCTGCACTCTACCACCCTCCAGCATTCCCCACTACCACTTAGTTCATGTCCATTTGCTGTATATATAAGTTCTTTGGCTTCTCCATTTCCTATACTATTCTTAATCTCCCCCGTCTATTTTGTGGCTACCTATTATGCTTCTTATTTCTTGTACCTTTCCCCCCATTCTCCCCATCTCCCTCTGCACTGATAATCCTCCATGTGATCTCCATTTATGTGATTCTATTACTGTTCTGGAGTTTTTGTTGTTGTATTTTAGGTTCAGTTGTTGATAGTTGTGAGTTTGTTGTCATTCTACTGTTCATATTTTTTTATTATCCTCTATTTCTTAGATAAGTCCCTTTAACATTTCATATAATAATGGCTGGGTGATTATGAACTCTTTGAATTTGACGTTATCTAGGAAGCACTTTATCTTCCCTTCTGTTCTAAATGATAGCTTTGCTGGATAGAGTCATATTGGATATAGGTCCTTGATTTTCATGACTTTGAATACTTCTTTCCAGCCCCTTCTTGCCTGCAAGGTTTCCTTTGAGAAATCAGCTGATAGCTTAATGGTAACTCCTTTGTAGGTAACTGTGTCCTTTTCTCTTGCTGCTTTTGATTCTCTCCTTCTCTTTAATCCTGTGTAACTTAATTGTGATGTGTCTTAGTGTGGTCCTGCTTGGGTCAATTTCTTTGGGACGCTTTGGGCTTCCTGGACTTCCTGGAAGTCTATTTCCTTCACCAGATTGGGGAAGTTCTCCTTCATTATTTGTTTAAATAAGTTTTCAATTTCTTGTTCTTCCTCTTCTCCTTCTGGCACCCCTATGATTCAGATGTCGGAACATTTAAAGTTGTCCCAGAGCTTTCTCGGGCTCTCTTCATTTTTTGGAATTCTTGTTTCTTCATTCTGTTCTGGTTGGATGTTTATTCCTTCATTTTGTTTCGAATCCTTGATTTGAGTCCCAGTTTCCTTCCCTTCACTTTTGGTTCCCTATATATTTTCCTTTATTTCACCTTGTATAGCTTTCATTTCTTCCTTCATTTTGCAACTGAGCTCAGTCATTTCTGTGAGAATTCTGATTACCAGTGTTTTGAACTCTGCATCAGATAGGTTGGTTATCTCCTTTTTGCTTAGCTCTTTTTCTGGAGTTTCAATCTGTTCTTTCATTTGGGCCATATTTCTTTGTCTTGGCGCACCTGTTATGTTGTAAGGGGTGGAACCTTAGGTGTTCACCAGGGCAGGGCAACACTCTTTGCTGTATTGTGGAGCTGTCAGTGGAGAAGTGGTCAGAGAGGGAACACTGGCATTTTCTGGCTCTGCTCTAGCCCTACTTTCTGTCACTTCCCTCACTTCTCACAAGTGGGTTGTGGCCTTTCAGATGCTGATTGGCAGATATGTGGGTTTGTATCCATTCTAGGATCCTGTGGGCCTCTCCCAGGGACTCTCCTGTGATCCCGAGAGTTTCTCCCACTGCCACATCTCCCACAGATTTTTACATCCAGAAGTTTTGAGCCTTTAGTTTCCCATGCTGAAATCCTGGGTTCTGTGGTCTGTCTCACTTCCCAATGGTTCTTCCCAGCTTATCAGCCCAATTGGTCTACCAGCCTCGGCTGTGCATCCTCTCCACCTCAGCTGCCTGTCTCTGCCCCTCCTACCAGTCTGGATGATTGTTTCTTTAACTCCTTGTTGTTGGACTTCCATGGAGTTTAAATATCTGGCAGTTCTGATTGGTTTTTGTTTTTAAATTCGTTGTCCTTTTTTTGCTTGTGTGAGGAGGTGAAGCATTTCTACCTATGTCTCCATCGTGGCTGGAATCCTTGGGCTGCTTTCCATCTCCAAGTTCCAAGTTTGGAATGTTGGTAAATTGATGCTTCCATAGACCTCCTCCAAATCCGTGGTGTATCAGTACATGCGCAGATCCACCCCAATTATTCTTCTTAATCCCTGCACCTTTCCCCTCATTCTCTCCCTTCTCCCTCCAAGATGCTAGCCCTCCAAACAATTTCCATATCTATGATTCTGTTCCTGTTCTGGTTGTCTGCTTAGTTTATTTTTTAAAAAAATTTTTAGATTCAGTTGTTGACAGTTGTGAGTTTGTTGTCATTTTAATGTTCATAGTTTCGATGTTCTTCTATTTCTTAAATAAGTCCCTTTAACACTTCATATAATAAGGGCTTGGTGATGATGAACTCCTTTAGCTTTACCTTGTCTGGGAAGCACTTTGTCTGTCCTTCCATTCTAAATGATAGCTTTGCTGGATAGAGTCATCTTGGATGTAGGTCCTTGCCTTTCATGACTTGGAATACTTTTTCCAGCCCCTTCTTGCCTGTGAGGTTTCTTTTGAGAAATCAGCTGACAGTCTGATCTCCTTTGTAGGTAACTGCCTCCTTTTTTCTCTTGCTGCTTTTCAGATTCTCTCCTTATCTTTAATCTTGGGTAACTTAATTATGATGTGTCTTGGTGTGTTTCTTCTTGGATTAAACTTCTTTGGGACTCTCTGAGTGTCCTGGACTTGCATGTCTGTTTCCTTTGCCAAATTAGGGATGTATTTTTTCAATAAGTTTTCAATTTCTTGCTCTTCTTCTTCTTCTGGCATCCTTGTGATTTGGATGTTGGCACTTTTGGAGATGTCCCAGAGCCTTCTTATACTATCCTCACTTTTTGAATTCTTGTTTCTTCTTTCCATTCTAGTTGAATGTTTATTTCTTCTTATGTTCCAAATCATTGATTTGAATCCTGGCGTCATTCCCTTCACTTTTGATTCCCTGTAGGTTTTTCTTTATTTCATTTAGTGTAACCTTCATTTCTTCCTTTATGTTGTTGCCATATTCAGTGAGTTCTCTGAGCAGCCTGATCACCAGTGTTTTGAACTCTGCATCTG
>PVJI01025241.1:12500-20758 GCA_004026765.1 Micronycteris hirsuta | reverse complement strand
AGTGAGTTCATTATAGTTTCCCTGTAGTTTCTGGTAATTTTCTGTGAGCTCATCGATCTTCTTGAGCTTCTTGAGCTTCCTGATAACCAATGCTTTGAACTCAATATCTGATAGTTGGCTTGCCTCTGTTTCATTTATCATTCTTTCTGGGGCTTACTCCTTTCCTTTCATTTGGGGATTGTTTCTTTGTCTTCCCATTGTTTGTAAGACTCTTCTTGTTAGCCTCTGTTTCTTAAATTGATCTTTCAAGTTCTCTGGAGCAGAAAAGTTAATTTTGTGTCACTGTCTCTGTTTTTTGGGCTGACTTTTGTCTGAGTCCAACTCTATTCTCTTCACAACTCCAGGTTTTAATGTCTAACCTGTGGATAAAGAAGAGAGAGGAAGGGAGAAAAATAAAAAAAAAAATGAAAAAGAAAAAATAAATAAATAAATAAAAAGAGGAGAAGACTAGGAATATAAATGAAAGGAAGGAACAAGGAATTAAAAAGAAATAAAGAAGAACAGATAGGTAGAAGGGTGGAGGAAAACAAACAAGCAAACAAACAAATAAAAAACAAAAAAAACTACTGCTGGCTGGCTTAAAAGTGTCCGGTCAGGCCTGCTCCCGTGGTCCTTCTGTCTGCATCAGGCTGGAAAGATATCAGCTTTCCTTTTCTCCCTTCTGAGATGCACTCTTCGCTGCCATCCTGCCTCCAGCCCAGTTGCTAGGAATTCTCAGCACACCTTTTGGGCGGCCTGGCCCCCACAGTGAGTCAAGAGTTTGTGAGGACTGCGGCTCCCCTCAATGGGGCTCCTCTGCCTTTCTCCCATGGAACCAGTCAGCTCTGCAAGACTCTGTGTCAGTGGCTGGGTTGTCAGCTCTTTGTCCCCAGCCCTCCGGGCATGAGCTCCGTGAACCTGTGTTCACCATCCCCTTTTGTCCCTGGATTCAGCGCCTGTGAACCACTGGCCCAGGTGCCCAGTTGTGCACTGTCTCTGGTATATTTGAAGTGGGCACGTGTGACCCGCGGATCACTGGTTATATACTGTCCCTAGTTGCCCTTGATTGGCTTTGCAAGGCGCGCCCAGCCCAGGAGCCTCTTGTTGCAAGCTGTTCCCAGCTCTTCTTGAGTGGGCAGCAACAGGCCTGGGGTCTCCAGGTTAGTGCAATCTCCAATTCCTCTTTCTGGGAGCGCCAGCCACCACGGTCCAATCCCCAGGTGTGCACCACCTCCGGACTGTTGAGGACAGGGCCTCTCCAAATTGCCACGGAGTGCTTATTTTGGCCACTCACACATCCCAATCTGGCTCCCTCCCAAGGATCCTGCAACAGACCCAGAAGCTGCTGGGTCTGGGGCTGCAGCCCTCCCTGCTCCCCTGCTGGTCCTGAGGGACCCCTTCATTCTGAAGCAATCTCCCTACTATCCAGTCTTTCAATTTCCACTGTAATCTTGGTCACCAATCTTCTTATATGCTGCAATACACCTGGCTGATCGCTCTGCTCCTCAGAAAATCAGCCAGATGTCTCACCAGTGGACAGGAGGAAGCGGACCCCACTCCCTCCTATTCCGCTGCCATTTTCTCTCTCCCCCATTATGATCTTGACAAGTAATGAGTACTCCCAAATCTTTATGAGATATTATTCTATAATTGCATACTTTGTGCAAGCATTTTAGTTTTTTGAAGCTACTTGTTTAGATTATGAAATTTCTACTCATAATTTCTCAAAATTACCACATAGTAAACACAAGATACGGTAATAGGGAATTTTTCTTTCTAACATTGTAGATAAGCAAATATACCTCTAAAACACATTTCCTTATAATCCAGTGTGTTTATATTTTCAAATCAAATTCTCAAATTTTTTATTAGTAGATAAATTTGTCTCTTGTCTAATGTTCCACTAATTCTGTGCCTCTTCATTATATAACCCCTACAAAATTTCTCTGTAGCCCTGGAGAAGAGGCAGTGCCTTTTTACCATAATTCTCAAGTTTGGAATGTGTTTTGAAGTGCATAGGAGATATCTTGTTCAATTGTTAAGTTGAAGCATAAGTCTCCCTGTCATGAGAAAACCTGTGTAATTTCAAGTGCTTACCTGTCTTCTCAAATACATATGCCACTCCATTTATTTACACATTATTTTGGCTCTGAGCTAGATTTTCACCATCACATATATTTTCAGTCCCGATGTATGGTTTACACCAAAAACGCAAGGGAACCAAAGATGTAATGAAGGAGATTGAAATTTCAGAAGTACAAGCATTCCAAGAAGAACTTACTCTGATGTTTTGAAAAAGCTCAAAGGGGAAACCTACATTTTATCCTACATTTTTTGCTATGCATGCAAACAAGAATTAAAATAAAGTTATATTGGGAAGTATAAAGCTATGGTACATTTAGTAATGATGATAAATACTGGCTTATAAAAATTTAAACTGCCTTTCATATAACTATTTTATAGCTACAATCTTGAGAATTGTGTACCTACCCGGTGGGAGAGTACAAATGGACACCCACACACATATCTGCTATATGAACAGAACCATGACCACGCTATACGATACAGAGAAGGAAATTGAAGTACCAAGTGTAAGTGGTGCTTAACTTTATTAAATCAAGAGAAAACTATTACTAAAAGTCTATATCTGATGAAGGCAAATTACTTTGTTGTAATCTTGTCCACGAGATGCCTTATGGCTGCCAGTTAAGGTCTGCCATTCATCTAAATGATGTACTAGCCTTGAAAATGTTAATTAGATGTTACAGCCTGATCAATATTGACAACCTTTAATTTATAAGTTTCCAACATTTATTTTTTATTTTTCTTAATTAGATTTATGAGGTATTAATCCTTATGGGATATACCCATAAGGTTACATAGAATTATATAGGTTTCAAGTGTACAATTCTATAATATATCATCTGTATATTGTATTGTGTATTCACCACCCAAAGTCTAGTCTCTTTCCATCACCATTTATCCCCAGTTTACCCTCTCCTATCTGCCCTCACCCCCTTTCCCTCTGGTAATCACCATACTGTTGTCTGTGTCTGTGAGGTTTTTTTTACTTAATGCCATCACCTATTTTATCAAGCCACAAATCCCCTCCTCTCTGGAAGCTGTCAGTCTGTTCTGTGTATCTATGAGTCTGTTTCTATTTTGTTTATTTTTTCATTAGATTCCACATATAAGTGCAATCGCATTGTACTTGTCTTTCTCTGAGTGGCTTATTTCACTTAGCATAATGCTCTCCAGGTCCATCCATGCTGTTGCAAAAGTTAAGATTCCCTTCTATTTTATAGTTGAGTAGTATTCCATTGTGTAAATGTACCATAGCTTTTTTTACCCACTCCTCATTGAAGCACTGTTTACAATAACCAAGATTTGGAAGTTTTGACCATTTCTTTTGAAATTTTCTCACATGTTCATAAGAACAACATCCACAGAATTGTGACAACTTCAAAAAGTCAGCCTGCTAAACACATTCCTTTGAAATGGAGAACTGTGTAATCTATATCGCTCAAAGAAAAATCTAGTGATTACCTCATTGAGAAATATTTTTAAATTTCAGTGTAAAATAAACTGGCCTTTACATTATAGAAATCTGCTTTCTAGGGCACATGCTCTTTTAATTGAAAACATTATGTAGTATTAGCCTTATAATTAGGTAAAATGTGTTCTATCTGTCTGGTAAAACCATGACTAGCTCTAAAAATCATTAATGTTTCCACCTCCTACACAACTAAAACTCTTTAATTTGAGCTCACCCTAGAGTTAGGTCTCAGATATGCAGTCATCTTGGGAGAGGTAACACATTAGACTGACTGCCTTTGCCGTCATTTGCTACTGTGAATGAATTTAGTAGATCTTTCTTTGCTAGCCCTTAACACAGAACCTCAGATAAACTGGGTTTAGAGAAAGTATAATTTCTTCAGAGAAGTATAGAACAGACTAGGAGGGGAATACTAAAGGTTCCAAAACAAACACAGAAAAATATAAACTTTTGTCTATAATTTCCTTTTAACAAATTCCTTAGCAAGAAAGCAATGACAGAATGTGTTGTTGACAGATTATTTTACTATAATCTATATTATTTTTAAAAATCTATTAACACAATATGTTCTCTTTTTTGGGAATGTAGGGAAATTTTAAAAATCTCAGTAAATTACTGGTGGAAAAGGGAAGAAATTCAGATACATGATTTTTCTTCATTTCCTGTGTTAGGTTGACTTTCAGGTTAAGTGCTTGGGAAGTAACTAAGAAAACAATAGTATTGTTACCAAAAATGAGAAAAGATGAGTAGCAATTGCCTTTTTGAGTTCCTGGGAACAATTGCATGGAGGCTTAATCATGTCATTGGTTAATTTTACTACCAAAGTATTCTTAAGCTTATAGAATTTCAAGTTCATAATAAAATATGCTAAATTACTTTAGGCTAGGCTTTGCCACAGCCTAGCTTTTTGTGTTCTGTTTTTCCCCACCACTCCCCTAAAACTGCTCTGGGTAATGTCGCCATTGACTTTTAAAAAATATATATTTTATTTATTTATCTTTTAGAGCGAGGGGAAGAGAGGGAGAAAGAGAGGAAGAGAAACATCAATGATTGAGAGAAACATTGATTGGTTGCCTCTGGCATGCACCCTAACCAGGGACCTGCTCCGCAACCCAGGCACATGCCCTGACCAGGAATTGAACTGGCACCCTTCCAGTTTGAGGAAAGATACCTAACCAATTGAGCCACACCAGTCAGGGCACCATTGACTTCTAACATGACAAATTCAGTAGATGCTTTCCAGTATCCTCTTCACACCATTTGATGCTGTTGGTTCCTTCCTTCCTGATGTTTCATCTTTCTGACAGTTCCGTGGCTCTCTTCTAGTCTGATTTCTTAGTTTTTTGGTACCTAATATCTCAATCTCTTTGTCCATATACTCACTATGGATGAGTAAACCTAGGATACATCTTTTATTTTTCTAATTTTATACACATCTCTAGATGATAACACCCATTCCTAAGATTTACCTACCATTTATATTGATCATTTCTAACAATCAGAAGAATGGAATCCACAGGGTCAGCCTCTCTGAGTTCAGATGTGAAGACTATCTAGTGAGTGATACTTGGGACAAGGGAGAATAACAGCACATCATCTCCATATCTTACACAAAGTCTTACTTCAGACCATCCTCTCCTTTCACTACATGTCAGGCATTCTAAGAAAAAGTGTAAAACCACAATGAGATATCATCTCATACCTCTCAAAATGGCCATCATCAATGAATCAACAAACAAGTACTAGTGAAGATGTGGAGAAAGGGGAACCATTCTGCACTGTTGATGGGAATGCAGATTGGTGCAGCTACTGTGGAAAGCAGTATGGACATAAAAAAATAAAAAATGGATTTGCCTCTTGACCCAGGTATCCCACTACTGGGAATACATCCAAAGGAACCCAAAAACCAAATTTGAAAGAACATAAGCACCCCTATGTGTCACGGATTTCGACCTGCAAAATCTGTGGGGGTACCGCCCCGATCACGTGAATCAATCTTACCCAGAGACACACTTGGAGATGAGAATCTGGCAGCCACGGGTCTCTTCCACCACCTCCATTTCGGGAAAAAGACCCTGTGGGTTGCTTAGCTGGGGTTTTTATTAGAGGCATTAAGACACATTTACATTGGATTGATTATTCATGAGATTAAGCAGAACAGGGGTAGGATTACTCACAGCAGGGCAGCAGGATGTAAATTCAGGTCCAGTGGCAGGCAGGACCAGGTTAAAGTAATATGCAGGGGTCAGCAAGCCAGAACTTTTTAAGATACATCTTTGCCAAATTCCTATTAGAGAATTCCCATTCTACAGACATGATCCACACTTGCTCACACGGGAATCACACGGAGCTGTGCTCAAAACATGTAAATTCTCAGGACTGCGTGTTTACACGTGTGTGGAAATCACTGCCACACCTATGTTCATTGCAGCATTATTTACAATTGCCAAGATATGGAAGCAGCCCAAGTATTCATCAGTAGATAAACTATGGAACATTTACATGGTGGAATACTACTTGGCTGTTAAAGAAGAAGAAAATTTTACCCTTTGCGACAGTGTAGATGGACCTGGAGAACATTAAGCTAAGTGAAATAAGGCAATCAGAGAAAGACAAATACCATATGATGTTCCTCAAATGTAGAATCTAATGAACAAACTGTACTAACAAGGAAAATGGGGACCAATTCATAGATGGAGAGCAGGATGACAGCTGGGGTAGGAGGTTAAGGGGTAGAGGGAATGAGCAAAAAGGAAAGAGAACTCATGGACATGGACAACAGTGGGGTGATTACTGGGGACAGCAGGGTGTTAGGGGACTAAATGGTAATGGAAAAATGTAATAAAGATTACATTTTAAAAAAGAAGAAAAATATATATGGATGGTTACATAAAATAAATCAAAAGGTCATGATATTCTACTTGTCTAGCCTAAATCTACTCTTAGGAGTGATTGAATAACCATTTGCTAATTGTTTGGGTCTACTAAATAGGTCATAGGAAGTTCATCTGGTCTAGCAACTTCCTAGTATTACTCAAGAATTTAAAACAAAACAAAACAAAACAAAACGACAAGAACAGATGCTGTTTTAGGGGTCATGCCAAGAAAATGTGAAGCTTTGAAGCTTCTCATTTCCCTGTAACTACCACCATTGCCTCTTCAAATTTCAAAATGAATGTTTGTCAGTATTAAGTCTAAGAGACAAGCTGTTCATTCTACAAATTCATATTTGATAAGTATACATGACAAACGTATCTTAGTTAGAATGTTCTCTTTAGGGCAAAACCTTTAGGTGATCAGCTTAAAAGAAATTGTTATTGTATTGGTATGGAGCCTCTACTTAATGGAACTTGTAGAATGTAACCACTCAGATTGTATTTTTCAGTGCACTATGGGTCATTGCAGTGCTATGAATCAATATGGCTGTTACATGTTTTCCCTAAGATTGGTTATCCCAAGGGTACAGTTAATTTAGGAAAGGAGAAAATCAAAACTTTCCCCTGGGACCTAGAAATAAATAAAACAAGCAGAATACTTTCTTATTTTAAAATATCAGAATGTAATGGATACCTTTTCTTATAAAATATACCTTACTTTCTAAGCTTTCTCCGATTCCCAGCCATGCTGTGTATGAGGTATGCCTCCAGCAGTTATTTGCTTTGTACTGCTATTTATCGGTGACTACCTGGAAAAAACATGCTTAGCATAGTCTGAAGACATTAAATAGTTAAAATAGAAAGGGGAAAAAAAAGGACAAATAGGAGGTAAAGAGAAGTTTGCCTAATGATCTCCTATTGATTTTGGAGGTCTTTTATAATGCCTGAATGCCCTCCCTGTCCCTGCCATGTTTTTTTCAGATAACATTACATTCCTTCGATAAAAACCCTGTTTTGTTTGAACCAGTTTGTCTTGGGGTATATATTTGTGTTTGTTGATTACTATTCTCTGCCAAACACTTCATTTAATCTGGGAACAGCATGATTTTTCTTTAGGAAATCATCCTTTTCTTTGCTTCTCTGTCTTTCTCTACTCATATAGGTTCTGTGGAAGACATGATATTTGTATATAAACCCTATGCAATGACCACAGTTGACTACTTCCAAGGTTGGCACCTGGCCAGGTCTGGACCAATCACAGCCCTTTCCTAGGAGTTCTGCATCTGGGGTCAGGCAGAATATTAGATTATTCTCTCTCCCCTGGCAAATTTTTCAAATATAAATTTCAGTAAATTCAAGCATTTTCCCCCACTAATGCAAGTCTACATTAAAAGACTTTGAAGCCAACACATGAAGCACAGCGAGGAGAAAATGGTAAAGATGTTCACGTTGTTGCTTCTAGGTAATCCTATACTTGCTGCACCTTTGGCCTTTTTGCCCTTTATTTCTATAAACCTTTTTTAGACTTTCTGAGGCAAGAATTCTCATAAATAATTATGCTTGATTATATTGGGTTTTGATTAGTGTTGCCAGATTTAGCAAATAAAAATACAGGATGCCCCTGTTACACTTGAATATCACCTAAACTGATATTGCAATATTTGGGATATACTAAAACTTTGTTCCTTGTTCAGCCTATATTTAAGTATAACGGGACATCCTGTATTTTATCTAGAACGATAGTTTTGATCACTTGCAACCAAACTAATTCAGTTGCTTTCTGGGACTTGCAAGTGGAGAATCCCATTTAATGTGGTACTTTAGCTATACAGTCCTTTTTCAGTCGA